>PVIH01012227.1:0-64598 GCA_004025045.1 Sigmodon hispidus
CCCTAACCTCATAGAAGAGCCCAGAACACTCCCTAACCTCATAGAAGAGCCCAGAACACTCCCTAACCTCATAGAAGAGCCCAGAACACTCCCTAACCTCATAGAAGAGCCCAGAACACTCCCTAACCTCATAGAAGAGCCCAGAACACTCCCTAACCTCAGGCCTGGTAGGAGGAGGGATCCCTCCCCTTCCAAGTCTTATCGTATGTTTTTCTAAGTGATACTAGACCTTGGGGCATTGTGTCAGGGTGTCTGGGGTGATAATGCACACTGTTACCCTGGAAAGTCTTTACATCAGGGTAGGAGATAAAATTCAAGGAAAGAGTTTCATCAGAAGTGGCCCAGAGCATTCTGAATGCAGGAGAAAGATAGCTGGACATAAATGTAAACCAGTGCAAAACAGGAAGGTAGAAGTGATTCAGCTGTTGTAAAAACAGGGGCGTGTTTTTGTGGGTCAGCCTATTCCTATACAAATCATGTATCATTCCACAGGACTCATTGTTCAAAGACAATATAAAAAGAAATCCTTCTTCCTTTACCTGTGTCCAGGGGACTTCCTGTTGGCCCAAAGGACAGGTATTCACAAAAGTCCCTAAGCCTGAACTGAAGCTTTGCTCTGTTCCCTGAGGACCACACCGCCTGGAATTCAGCCCTGCGTTTATAAATAATGCAGAGAGCTGATGGGAGGGGCAGCCCTGTGGAAGGATCTTTATCTAGCTACACTCTACAATGCTCTCCTTCTTTTCACCCAGCCCTGGATTTGTTTACTAGCAAGCTAATTAACCTTTATGACTCTCTGTCCTCTCCTGAGATGAAGAGGATGGCAGTGGTGGATTCAAGGTGTTGTTATGACTATTGGAAGAGACAATGCATTTGAAGTCCCTACTGCATGAGAGGCCCTTGATAAACAATGGCCCTTTTCCTTAACCCTCTGCCCTCCAAATTCTTAAAAGGTTTTTCCTTGAATGTTTCATCATTTAGAAGATAATTACATACTGTCCTGTACAGTTTACTTCTTTGGTTTCCAAGTTAATCTTGCCTTGCCTCATCGAGTTTGCAGGAGATGTTGTATTGTATGGTCAGGGCTTTACAGCATTTAAAGCCTGTCGGAAGACCCTCTGTGAGATGCCTTTGTATCTTTCACTTGCCCAGCCCACAGCTCTGTATCTATATTAGCCAAGGGATGAATCTTTGTCACAAAGGGGAATCTATCCCCAAGTGACTTCAGCGAGGCGAAGATACAATTTTCACTTTGAAAAGAGAATACAGTGCATTTGCAACAACCTAAAAAAGAAAGCTAGTCACCTGAAGGATTTTGGGTTGCTAGATTAAACACAGAATGATTATTAGTCCTTTTTCAGGGAGTACTGTGGTAAAGTTTGGAAGTACCAGTGGTATACTGGTCCTCGGGAAAGAAAAACACAAAATCTGTAATGGTATGGTAGGGCCCATCGCTAAGCAACAGAATTAGATCTAGACTGTACTGGAACAAAAATTCTTTGTTCAGTATGATGAGGAATTATTTAGTAGAAACTGCTAATAGAATCTTACCAGCAGCATAACATGTGTTACCCAAAGCACCAGTCAGTGACTTTTAACTAATAATGATGGGGGTCTGATAGTAGCTCACAGCTTTGTTTACTTCATCTTTTGTTTTGTTTTTTTTCTTTTCTCTTTTTCTGTTTTGGGGTGTGTGTGTGTATAAATGTGTATGTGTGGGATATTTGTGTGTGTCTGTGTGAAGGAGTGTGTGTGTGGGATATTTATGTGTGTCTGTGAGAAGGTGTGTGTGTAGTATATTTGTGTGTGTTTCTGTGAAGGTGTGTATGGCATATTTGTGTGAGTGTGTGAAGGTGTGTGTGTGTGAATGTGTGTCTGTGTGAAGGTGTGTGTGTGATATATTTGTGTGAGTGTGTGAAGGTGTGTGTGATATATTTGTGTGTCTGTGTGAAGGTGTGTGTGTGACATATTTGTGTGTGTGTATGAAGATGCCTATGAACAGCAGTCAGAGAGTATAGAGGAGGGAAAGAGGATTGTCCCCCAGCTCTCTTCTTGTTTCTTTGAGGCCAGATCTCTAGCTTAACCTTGAGCTCCCATTTTTCAACTGCATTCACAGCCAGCAGGCCTTCTCAGTCCTCTTATCCCTGTCCCAGGCAACACTGGAGTTATGAGAGAGCTCAGGGCCACACCCACATTTTATATGGATGCTGGGATCTGAACTCTGGTTCTTGTATTCAAGCAGCAAGCACTCTTAAGAGGTAAGCCATATCTCCAGCGTTCAATTTTGGCTTCTTGCAACAAGGTCTCACGATGTAGCCTTGATTATCTTCATAATTGCTCTGTAACCAAAGATGACCTTGAACTCCTGATCCTTGTGGCCTGCACCCCTCCCCTCCCAGATGCTGAGATTAGAGACAAGAGCCACTATGCCGAGCTCACAGCTGTGTTTCCTATGTGTGTGTTATAAATATTACATATATTAATACATAATATAAACAAACTCTTAGGGGCTGGAAACATGAAGAAGTTAAAAGCACCGGATGCTCTTTCAGGAGACCTGGGTTTAATACCAAGCACCCACATGGTGGTTCACAATCATCGGTAACTCCAGTTCCAAAGGGTCTGACACTTGTCTCCTGGTTTCTGCTAGCACCAGGCACATGCAGGGTGCACACATACACAAAGACAGAGTACCATAGGTTCTATGATATTTTGTGTCTGTTCTGACAAATAAAGCTTGCTTGGAGTCAGAGGGCAAAGCTATCCACTAGTTAACCATAGAGGTCTGTACAGAGAGAAGACAGGATCCCAGCCCCTTTGGACTGGAGGAAAGAAAGAGGAAGGAAGTGACTGAGGCTGTTCCCATGCTTCTCTGAATTTTCAGGTATTTACCCCAATATCTGATTACTGTTTTATTGATAAAATTAATTAGATTTATGCTTCACCCATATACATCAAAATGGCTGAATAAATACAAATTTCAAAGTAAGAATAAAGAGCACTACTCACTCCTTTAAGAGGAGGTGCTTGCTTTGCTGCTGCAGCAAAGCACCCGACAAGTAAGTTAGCAGAGAGTTTATCGTGGCTCACAGTGAGGGCACAGTCTATGGTAGTAAGGAGCCCTGCTACAGGAGCTGGAGACAGTCCACCAGGAAGCAGAGAGTCATGAATACTGCTATTTGCTTCCCATTCTTTGTTTCAGTCAGTCTGGGATCCCAGCCTGGAAATTGTTGCTGTTCACATTAACGGTAGGTCTTCCTACTTCAGCTAACATGATTTAGCAACTCCCTCACAGACACATCCAAATGTATGTTTTTCCATTGTAATGCCACATCCCATCAAATGACAGTCCATGTTAATTATCACAGTAGACAATTAAATAAACGCACATTCTAATTTCCAAGCCAGTTTCTTCTTCCCAGGAGAATCTAACCAGAAAACAATCAGGAACTTGGGAAATGTAGTCTGGGCAACACAGAAGCAATCTTCAAAGGGCCATCTCACAGCAAGCTCTCATACACAGTATCTGACATTTGTGGCGACTAGGGAGCTGCTGCAATCATCCTGCTGAAGGGTAATACTGAGGCTAGGACATGAGGTCACACTGGAGATAGAGGCATCATTTGTGAATCTTCTGTCCTCAATGAGAAACCATTGCCCTTCTAAATTTGCTGGCAATTTCCCTGATGCAAATTTCTCTAATATGTTCAATCTCTGCATATTACTGCTACTGTCTCTCATCCACCAGGAGCCCCTGAGGGAAGTTGCTTTCTGATTTATCCTTATATGAAATAAAGTGGCTTTCTGAAAAGCTTGTCAGACTATAAAATGTCATAAGCATAAATTGAATTTCATCACTATTTTTCATATATCTAAAATGTGTTGAACATATCAATAGATTTCTATATGTGAGCATCAACCAATTGTATCTTAGTGTTTTTTTAGTTTTCTACTGTGATCTTAATTTTTTTAATTTTTATCTTTTATTTTTATTTTTGTTAGGTTGAGAGACTATCATTGATTTTAACACTTCTTATCAGGGTTCTGAAAGATTAATGTCCTCACCAGAGCAGCGAGACTTGTGTGAATATATTGGCTGGAAAATGACTCTATATACTTTTAAAGATTATTACTGGGTTTGGATTGCTTGGTACGACAATTTCAGATTATGCATCTCTTTTTCCATATTTATATTCATTTTCATTTATGTCTATGTGTGTGAACGCCCATGTGTGTAGGTACCCATAGAGGCTAGAAGATGGTCAGATCCCTGGAACTGGAGATACAGGCAGTTGTGGCCACCGAACATGGCTATTAGAACAGATCTAGGGTCTTCTGGACAATCACCAAGTGCTCTTAATTGTACAGTCATACAAGTCCCAGATCATGCTGACCTGATCTTGTACAGTTGTTGTGAATTCATGTATACAGCTGCACTATCACATCTGGTAAATTCTGTTTACTCTTCTTCCATTCCTCAGTTTTCTAGCCTATAAAAATCAACATCTGGGGCTGGAGAGATAGCACAGGAGTTAGGAGCACTGGCTGCTCCTTTTGTTCCAGAGATCTGACACCTTCATAGCAATGCACACAAATAAAGCTAAATAAATTTTTTAAAAAGATCAACATCCATCCTCTTCTTTCATTTTTGGTAAACATCCCTAAATCTTTATTTTTAAATATTTACTATAGTTATTCATTTCATTTTATGTGTGTTTTGCTTGTAGCATGTGTGTGTTTGGTGCCCAAGGATACTCAGTATAGAGTATCATCTACCCGGGAGCTGAAGTTTCCATGTGGATGCTGGGAACCAAACCCAGGTTCTCTGCAAGGACAAGTACTCTTAACCACTGAGCCTCTGCCTCTCCATCCTCTTTTTCCAAAATTTTTCTGTGCACGTAGACATCCCGCTAAAGGTGCATCTTCCAGCCTGCTTTGCCCTTTGAGCTTTGACTAATGGGATGGAAACATAAATATTGTTCATTGGTCACTTTTGTCCAATCCAATAAAACCAGAGTGGGGTACATTAAATATGTATTTAACAAATATTATATTGGTGAATTCACATAAGCCACTTAAGTGGCAAGCACTAGGAAGTTACCAGCAATGAGTGTGTTCTTTTATCATTACTTTATGTTCAAGTGGTAAAATAATTTCCTAAATAGGAATGACACCTTCTTGAAATGATTAAAATGTAACCCAAGAGCATGATTAGAATGGTGTTTAAAAACACCATCTCCAGCTGGGTGGGGTGGTGAATACATTTAATCCCAGCTCTCGGCAAGCAAAGGCAAGCAGATCTCTATGACTCTGAGGACAGCCTGGTTGGTAGCCAGAAGTTTTCTGACCCATCAAGCCCAAGGTTCAGACAAATCTTTCACCTGTGGTCCTGCAGCCACGTATAATTATTCAGAGGTTTATATTAATTACAGACTGTTTATCCTATGGCTCAGGCTCATTACCAACTAGCTCTTATAACTTAACCCAACCCATTTTTATTGATCTATTGTATTGTCATGTGACTGCGTGGTTTTATCCGTGTTCCATTACATCTTGCATCCTAGGTGGCAGCTTGCAGCTTCTTTCTGACTCCGCCCTCCTTCATCTTTATCTCTGCTTGTCTTTCCTGCCTTCCTGTAAGCTGCTTTGCCATAGGCTAAGACAGCTTCTTTATTAACAAATGTTAATAAAATATATTCACAGCATACAGAACAACATCCCACATCACCGGTCTACGTAGAAGGATCTTCCAAAACAAACAAACAAAATACCCTCTATCTCTAGGCAAAGATGCTTGAAACTATTCTTTTAAATCGCAAGATACATTGTGATGGTCTGAATGAAAATGGCCTCCATAGTCTTATATATTTGAAAGCTAGATTCCCAGTTGGCTGAACTGATTGGGAAGGATCAGGGGGTGTGAGCATGTTGGAAGAGGTGCATCATGGGAAGTGGGTTTCAATAGCCCACACAATTCTCAGTTAGTTCTTTCTGCCTCCTACTTTTGGTCCGGACAGAGTCATGCCTGCTTGCCTGCTGCCAGACTCCCTGCAATAGTGGTCATGGATGCTGACTATCCCTCTGGAACTCTAGGCCCCAATAATCTCTGTCTTCTGTAAGATGCCTTAGTCATAGTGTATTATCATCTTCACTGTTTCCCCAAAATGGGAAAATAGCTTATTTACATGTAAATAATTAATGGTTACATTAAACTGTGTGTTTTTGGAAGAATAGCTTCATGCATATTTTTAAAAATAAATTTAATAATACTATCTATACTTACCAGTGATTAGCTTTCTAAAGCATAGACAGTTGTGCTCACCAATTTCAGACTAGAGATTATCTCTGAAGAAGACTAAAAGTGATGAAAGGTGAGGCCAGAGGTATAACTACTGCATTTTATTTCTGAAACTTAAAAACGAGGCAAGTGGACCTCTGAGTTTGAGACAGCCTGGTCTACAGAGAGAGTTCTGGGACAGCCTGGACTACACAGAGAAACTGTATCTAAAAACCAAACAAGCAAACAAACAAAAACAAACAAGGAGAGACATCTAAAACAAAACCTGCATAGCATTTGGGTGGTGGATACACAGAAGGCTATTATAGTACTATTATATTATAGTGTGTTTACATTTTTGACCTATAACATTAAGGTGTTAAAATTAATTTTCATATGCATTTTAATTGCTTAGTTCAATTCAGATGTCTTCTGACTTAGATGCCTTGATGAAAGGAATCTTCTGGAACTATCAGTCCTTGGGTTCCAATTTTGACTTATACAGTTAAGACCCTTGTTGTTCATTAACTTACAATTTAGACATAAACTACATTCTCCATTACAGTGACTGGTGCTAATTCCTTTTTGCAGCCTATTCAGTTAAAAGGTAGGATGGCAAGTTTAAAACAAATTTCTATAAAGTAAGGCTGGAGAGATGGCTCAGAGGCTAAGAGCACTGACTATTCTTCCAGAGGTTCTGGGTTCAGTTCCTGGCAACTGCATGGTGGCTCATGGCCATCTGTGATGACATCTGGTGCCCTCTTCTGTGTATGCTGTATACATAATAAATAAATAAATCTTTTAAACAATTTCTATAAAGTAGTAGCGTTAACTAGATGTATTTCCCATCAAGTGCTGGTGAACTATGATGGTGGTTGCTGACTTTTAAAAAGAAGGAAGAATTGATTATGAAGAAAGTTTCAGTCATCAGAGAATATTCCTGACAAATTCAGTCTCTAAGTCTGCAGGACTGCCATAGATGTTCAGTTCAAACTGGATAGCTCAAGTAACAGCCATTTCGAGGCCTCTGAGTCGGAGATGAAGATATCTGTCAGTTCGGTTCCCAGGGAGGGCTCCTCCTGGCTTGCAGAGGGTCGATTTCTCCCTACAGTTTTATAAGGCTGAGAGAGAGAGAGAATTCGTTTTCCTTTCAATACCCTAATGCATTGTGAAGGTCTCATCCATGATTTAATCTAGCAGGAGTTGCTTCTCAAAGGTCCTGAATCCAAACACACAAATACCAGGAGCTAGGGTTTAACATATGAATTTGGAGTCCAGAGGACATGAGCATTCTGTCTGTAACATCAGTTTAACCTTAATAGTTACCTTTGAATATTATTATAAAAATGAGTAGGTAAGGTTAGAGCAACAGAGAATGCTATTTATGGCCAGAAATATCATAGGGAATGAAGGAGGCTGGGGGTACAAAATCTCATGATTCCTTTTATCAATCTCTTTATAGACATGCACGCCAGGGGAAATGAATGGTTTGTAACTCTCATCCGGTTGCCATTAATGGCTGTCCTGTCAAGATGTCACAGAATTAAGGATGTCTGCAATTGATTAGGGAAGGTAGAAATCAATTCACAGTCCTGGCCTGGGATAGTTCACATAGCTTTTATGTAGAAGCCATGCCAAGATTTTAATCGTTGGTGCGAGTGGGGGGGGGGAAATGAGGAGGTGGCAAGGGTATTGACGTATCTACTTCCCAAGGTTAAAAGAAAGGGGTGGGGCTTGCCTGAGCTCCCTATTCACAAGCATGGACTGTGAAGAGTCTGACTTGGATAAATGATTATAAAGGTCAATTTAATCACACCATCAGTTCTTCCAAATCTAAACAACCGTGCACATGAAGATTGGTTATGTTAACACAGTCGAGTAATTAGTTATTGACAGAGCAAAGAGTGTATGATTATTTATTACCTGAGTGCATACTGATGTGTGTCTGTGCCGATGAAGATCATTAGTCAGATAGCAAGGCACAGCAGAATCATTTATTCCAGGCTTTATGGAAGACTGTTGTTAGTTTTCATCAGTAAGCCAAAAAAAAAAAAAAAAAGTTTTAAACATTTTTAATCATAAAATAAAAATCTGTCCACTTTACTGGTTCAGAACTTAAAGCTCTTGGGTTTGTAAGATGGATTCCTAAACCTCTCAAAGAAAATTTGAGAAGCTTTTCTGAGGTTCAGTAAAACATCAGATCCCAGCCAGTGACTCACCATATTAGTTCTCTGGCAACAAACGGACATTTCTTGCCTGTGTTCTCTAGCGTTCTATAATTTTATTCTTAGGAGACCATGGCAATTTCTTCTGAGAACTCACACTTGGTAAAACCTGGGTGATAATTATATGAGGCTTATTAACAAAAGCATCACAGTCTAGGTGAACAATTCTCTTATTAATGTCTGGGTCCTGGCTTTCTGCAGTGTTGGAGTATTTTTTTTTTTCCCTGTGGTTCCAAAAAAGACGGCATTATACATCTTGTGCCAAAGGTGATTTAAACACTGGCCAATGGAAAAATGCTTTGAAGCACAGAAAGGAAGGCTGGGTTTGGGCATGACTTCATAGCTTGCCCTTAGAAATTTCTGGTTTTGGGCAACCTTGTCAGTTCCCCAGAACCTTTTAGTCCCTAGAGGCCAACTGTATTTGGAACCACTATTTCTTCTATTCTTATTACTAGAAAACATACTCTGAACTACAGTTATTCATACGGAAATATAAACATCCATTCATGAAAGGAATCCTTTGTGCTGTCTGGCTGATGCAGTTTGAGGTTTTACAGAATTTAAAAAAAAAAAAACAACACTTTTGAAAGTCGTGATGCATCATATTTGAGTCATAACAGCAAATCATACAAGAAATACAATGACGAGTGGAGATTTGCAGAGGAGATGTTTATATCCACTAGTAATCACAGAAGTGTAAACAAAAGTGATTGAGGGTAGATTTGTCTCCTAACATGTTAAAATGTTTAATTACAGCTTGTTTAGGGGAGGGGCACATGTGCACCACAACCCATGTGTAGAGGTCAGAGGACACCTTTAAGGGGTCAGTTCTAACCTTCCTCCATGTGGGTACCGGAATCAAACTTTTGACCAAACGCCTTTACCCACTGAGTCATTTCGGCAACCCATGCACCTAAATTAGAAATGTGTTTCATGGGGAAAGTTGGGGGAGAGGAAAGACATGATCCATGTGTGTTATATGAAAATATTGTTTTTCAATTTAAAAAAAGGAGTTTCGTCAGTGAGTCATAATCTGAGTACATAGTCTACCACTTTTGCCACAACCTGGATTCTATAAACGCACATGACGAAATGTAGGCGGCATTAGGAGAGAACCCCTAGAAAAAAGGGGCAGGTCCTGGAGAGGTTTTCCACCCCTTTCCTTCCCCACCTTTGGATCTGTTTACACGCCCCTTGGCTCTGAAATTTTACTCCTAAGAATTTATCTTCAAGAAGTAAAAGAACAATGGTCGGGGATGTCTAGGAGTTGAGAGCATGCACTGCTCTTGCAGAGAGGACCTGAGTTTGGTTTTTAGCCCCAGGTCACAGCCGCCTGCAGCTCCAACTGCAGCAAGATTTGCCTGTGGCCTCTGAGGGCACTGAACTCATATACAGTCAGATACACATGCACACATGTGATTTTAAAATAACATCTTTCAAAATTAAATAATCAGAGATGGAGGCAAAGATTTATATTCAAGGCTGTTCATCTCAGAATCATTTATTATCATGAAAACTGCATTTTAAAAAGGACTAGGAAATCATTTTAAGTATTCCTTTTAGTTTTTGAGATCATAAGACAATTATATCATTGCTCCTTTTCCTCATACAGGCATATTCCTCCCTCCCAAATAGATATGTATGTATGACGTCTTCAGGGCTGACCGTTTGGTACTGGATAATCAGTGGCTGTGCTTTTCCCTGGATGAGGCTATTTCTCCCTCTCTCAGCATTCTCTGGGTGTCTGTAGGTCTTCCTGTAGGGTCAAAGCTCCAGATAACTGAGGTTGAGGCCACAGGTGTTTCTCCGTCCACATTAGCATGTCTATTGTTGTCCTGGTTGAGTTCATATTTAAGTAGTCAAGTTGCTAAGATTTCATGGTTACAGCATCTGACATAAAGCTATGAAATCTTCACTTCACTATGCGCCTACATGAGTAAGAACCAGATAGTGAACTCTGGAAGAACTTGTTGTAAGGAGAGAACTTCCCGAGACTTGGTTAGTCTAATCCAATGTCCTTGTAAATGTTTCTAGTATCTACAATCTCTTTAAAAAGTGAAGAAGTGGGGCTGGAGAGATGGTTCGGAAGTTAAGATCACTGACTGTTCTTCCAGAGGTCCTGAGTTCAATTCCTAGCAACCACACGGTGACTTACAACCGTCTATGATGTCATCTGGTGCCCTCTTCTGTATACTGTATACATAATAAATAAATCTAAAAAAAAAAAAAAAAGCTAAGAAGTGGCTACAAGCATTTTGATAATGTCATTTAATTTTTTTAAATTTTTTAAACTTTTATTTTATGTGAATTGGTGTTTTGCCTGCATGTATAACTGTGCAAAGATGTCAGATCTCAGAATTACAGGCAGTTGTTAGGTGTCATGTGGATGCTGGGAATTGAACTCAGGACCTCTGAAAGAATAGTCAGTGCTTTTAACCTATGAACCATCTCTCCAGCCCCATCATTTAATTTTTACATTGGTCCCATGAGGCCGATCTCATCTATGTTCATTCTCATTTTGCCCAAGGGCTTCTATCCATTTATTGTATCCAGTAACCTTTGTGAGGAAGAAGACTGGAGTCCTGACCCCCAATGTGTGTGCTTTCCTTTGATTGCTTGCAATCTGGAGAAGAGAGAATTAATGACAGTGTGAAACCACCAATTCTTAGAATGAACTTCTCGAAAGGGGATGGGAAAGGAGGGGAAGGGAGGGGAGGAGGGGAGAAGGGGAGGGGAAGAGCAAAGGAACATCCAGGCACACCAGATACTTCATCTTCCTCTGAATTTTGTAAATGTTGTAGTTGAAATTAAGAGAATCTGAGGTGGGCATTGTAACTCAATTCCTGTTAATCCCAGATTCTGGGAGGAGAAAGAAGGGCCAGAATCTCATGGCCAGCCTGGGCTATATAGGAAGTTTAAGGCTAGACTGAATTATATGAGATCCTGCCTCAAAACATCAACAAAAGGCTGGGATATTGGTACTCACCTGTAATCTCAGGATTTGGGAAGGGGAGGTAGGCTGATCAGGAGTTCAAGGACATCCTTGACTACTTAGACTTTCAGGCCACCTTAGCTATGCAAAGACCTAACCTCAAAAGAAAAGGAAGGGGTGGGAATCTGAGAAAAGTCAAAAAGTGGGAACCCTGGCTTTGTGTGGCCCTGAATTCTGTGTGTGACACTGAGCCACAAGCCAGAATCTGAACTAAAGACCCGACATAAAGTCCCTGAAGAGAATAAGGTAAGTGGTACCAAGATGAAAGGTACCAGGCTCCCTCCGTTCAGGTGAGGAACAGGATGAGAATGAGGGACAAAGGAGGACACCAGGACCATCCTTGTCTATGATAAATGATGGGAGAGCGCTCGAATGACAGTGAGCAGCTGCTCTGTTTCCTCAGAGCTCACAGCTGCTGCCACTGCTGGCTTTTCCATCACCAGCTTCTTTGACACGCAGGCTAACAGAATTGATGGCCGAGGCTCTCAGGGGCCTTTGCCAGGAGAGAGGTCTGTAAATGTTGCTAAAGCAAGATGAGAAAGTGCCGATGGGAACAGCCTTGACCCAATAAAGACAATATCAGGGAAGAGGGTGTAGAGAAAGCCCTTTCCTCAGGGGATGGCTTTGTAGAGCTTTGGGGGCAGAGCAGAGAAAAAGCACCACATGGCTAGTTTCTCTTTTAAATGTACTCCATCCACGTGAAGGATGTTCCTTTATTGTAGGATTATTCCTTCTTAGTTTTGATGTGAACTATTCTCCTATGTCATTGTAATGATGAAAGATATTTCCCCCATCCCACCTTTTTTTAAAAAAAAAAAAACTTTATTTATTTATTATTTATTTATTTATTTGCCTTGGTGTTTGCCTGGAACTGGAACTACAGACAGTTGTTAGATGCCATGTGGGAGCTGGGAATCGAACCCCGGGTCCTCTGGAAGAGCAGACTGTGCTCTTAACCACTGAGCCATCTCTCCAGCCCCCCCACCCCTTTTTTTTTTTTAACCCATCACAAAATGAAATGTAACCGTATGTTACTGTCCCAACTTTTTCATTGTTAATGTTGTTTTGAGCTTGAGATGTCAAAGTCTGGTACCCATTCAAAAGTCTGGAACTCCTTAAGAGTTATTCGCAAAGAAGTAAAAACAGAAGACAATTTAGAAAACAAACTGCATGGACCAGGATAAATCACATGAATTTCAAGAACTAATCAGGGCCCAGAGGTGGAGGGAACAAGAGCATCTTCAACACAGGGCATCACACCAAGCAGAAAAGAACTAAGTGCTCCGTTTCTGTCTGTCTTGAGAGTTTGAACTCTCTGTCCCTTTTAAATGCATGATGAAACAGGAGGAATGACTCACAGAGCCTTGAGCATGCCCCGTGACTAGCTCTAATACAGAAAACACAGCTGATGGAAAAGACTAGGGAGGGACTGTAAAGCTTTTCAGTTTTGCAAAATACTAGCCAAGAGCCAGCTGGGAAGACTTTGGACCAAAGAACCATTCCCAGTGTTCACAAGAATAATAGGAGGAGCCAACTATAGCAGCTGTTTGCGGGGGCGGGGTGTGGGTGGTGCAAAAAAAAAAGGGGGGGGTAAAGGAATAAGAGACACAAACAAATAATCAGAATTCAGCAGTAGCCATTAGCCTGGAAGCTATGAATGCTCCTACATGGAGGAGCATCCTTTACCCTCGGCCTGTGCTCTAGGACCCAGGCAAGAAACAAAGTGAGAGCATCTAGAAACACAGAAGGTTTGGACTTGGGTGTACAAGAATAAGGCGAAAGACGATGACTTGAATCTCAGACATGTATGAATTCCAGACTTTGAAGAAGCTAAGTATGAGTAGAAACCTAACAAATGAAATGTAAAATTATTCCACAGGCCCTCAATATTCATTCATCTGTCCTACATGTATGATTTCCTGTGGAAAGAAAAATGATTGAGGAATAATTAGAGAAATTAACTATAATTTATTAAACACCAATTATGGAGGCAAAATATGGTGGTACACACCTTTAGTTTCAGCACTCAGGAGGCAGAGGCAGACAGATTTCTGTGTGTTTGAGACCAGTTTGGACTATGTAAAGAGCTCCAGGCCAGCCAGAGTTAACTGGTAAGACCCTGTCTTTAAAACAAAACCCAATTGTGGATGAGAAATTGTGGACCTGAAACTTCTACATATTATCTCCAACTACATTCTGAGGCAGGGACCAATTTTTCAGGTGACAGTGCTGAAACTGAATGATAAGTAATATTGTGTTGTAGTTTCAATCTTAAATGTCCCTGTATTAAAGCCTTACCTCTCAGGGTTACACTATAGGAATGTGGAGGAAACGTTAGGAGATAGGGTGCAATGAGAGGTCTTTAGGTCATTGTGGGGTGTGCCCTCAAAGGGCACTGCAGGATCCCTTCTCTTCCTCCTTTTGACTTCCCAGCTTTGAGATGAACAGTGTGGCTCTACAATGCTCTACAGACCATAATAATGCCTCACCGCAGGCCTCAACACAATAAACCAAATAACCATCGACTGGGGCTTCCAAAACTGCAAGCCAAAAAGAATTGTTTTGATAAATTGATTGTCTTGGTTGCTCTGTTGTGACAGATATCTAATTAATACAAGATATTTATCTAGATGTTGTAACGATTGTCAGGAGTCAAGTTCGAGAACTGCAGAGCTGGTTCCCTTGTGAGCAGGAGGACTGATATGTCATTGAGAACCTATGACAACCTGATCTGCAATCCCAGCACTAGGAAGGGAGAGAGCAGAGTCAGGGGACTGCCTGGCATGGTAGGGTAACTAGAACCAGTGAGCTCTGCAGCAATAGTTACAATGAAGAGTGATCAAAGAAGGCACCCAACATCAACTTGGGGCCTCCATATATATGCACAAAGGTACACACAGACACACACACACACACACACACACACACATGTGCATACACACACACACATGCATGCAAGCATGTGCCCAAAAGGAAAAAAAAATAAGTATATACTTTACCACTGCTTTCACCAACCCATTATCCTTTGCCCAGAGGCACAATGAATGACTCTAAACCTGAAGAAAGGATGAACACTTCCCTCAGAATTCTTCCTATTGGTGCCTAGTTCCTCACCTGAGTTGTTGACACCAAACTCCTAGATCTGTTCTTCCATGTTCTTCAAGTGATCTTACAAAGTCGTTTCTGTGTTAAGTTGCCTGGGAGTTGATCTGATCAAACAGTACATACAAGACAAAAAAGTAACTCCCCTTGTTGAGCCACGGTGGCACATGCCCTTAATCCTAGCATTTAGGAGGCAGAGGCTAGTGTATCTCTGAGTTTGAAGCCAGCCTGGTCTCCAGTTCCAGTTCCAGAACAGCCAGGCTACACAGAGAAACATTGTCTCAAAAAAACAAAACAAAAGAAAAGAAAAGAAAAAGAAAAAAACCAGAAGACTAATTCTCCTGCTAGGTAGAGATAACAGCCTGATTCTTCACTATCCTATCTACCAGGCAGACTATTGCCAAAAGTCGGAAGAGTGTTGTGAATTGAAGAAAATCATGAAAAATAGCAAAAAGAGGAGACAGGAATATTACATTTGGTTAATAACATGCTAAATAAACATAAAAAACAATGGACAATACTGGAAATACATAAATAAGTAAAAGAATATCTGACAAAGTAAGGAAGAAATAGAAAACAAAACTGGCTAGAAAACCTGTGACAGACAAAAGACTCAGGGTTTAGGAATAATTTCCCAAGGAACACAGAAGAAAAATCTGCTGACTGGGAGTTCAAGCCTGAGGAATTCTGCTGCATCATATCCAGAAGGAATAAGATGCTGAAAATGGTTAGGGCATGTTAAGAGACCTGGAGTGTGTACATGTCTGTAACAGCAGCCCCAGAAAGAAAACAAACAAACAAACAAAAATAGTAAAGGTCATAAAAATGTTTGAAGTTATCAGAGAATTCACAGAATTGTAGGAGAATCAAATAAACTTTTTTTTTTCAACTTGAAATCCCTATAGAATGACAAGCAAAGGGAGGAAGGACTAGATTGCTTTAGGCTAAAATTTGTACCCAGCTAAACTGTCTTTCCCACATTAAGTATACAATAGAAAATGTAAGAGCCAGGTTTGTGAAACAAAGAGCTTCCAAAAAATTTGAATGGTAGCAGTATAGAAGGATGTTACCAAACACAGAAAGGCAAATGGCTTAGGAATATCTTCCAGGTAACATAAAATTCATAAAATGCCCCAAAGCACAAAGAATAAATGGCTACCAAGTTTAACAAATACAGTAACTGTGTTCTGCTAAATTAAGCACTAGAAAACAATGGCGATGCTATGCTCAGAAAGAAAAGACTAGCAAACCAAAGGAGGATGATTTGAACAAAGCACACACGCCCTTCATGTATTAGCTATTCATCATTGTGACAACATATTTGAGAAAATCCAACTTCAACAGAAAAAAACCTTATTTTGGCTCATGGTTTCTGGCATTTTAGTCCCTGGTTGCTCTATTTTTTTCTGAGGGGACGGTGCTGTGGCAGCCAGGGGCATCATAGTGGCCTAACTTCCTTCCACCCCTCCCCTAGAGAGCCACAATCTGGGGTCCAAGCCTTCACACACCTTTGGGGCATACTTAAGGTCTAAACTACAGAACCTAGTAAGATAGATTAATAAGAAATAAGACTGAAAATTACCTGTGGTTAAAGGAGATGGCTCAATGGATTAAGGCATTTGCCACCAAACCTAATAACTGATTTTGATGCCCAGGACTCTCATAGTGAAAATAAAGAACTGTCTGCAGAAGGTTGTTTTCTGACTTTGTACATGTGCCAAGGAACACACATTCCCATATATATACACACGAATAAACAAATGGGTTTTATTTTAAATGATTAATATGATTTTACCATTAAATGTCCATTTTATGAATATTCTGTAGGGGTCTATGCATTATTTAAGGACTCTACCAAGCATATTGATATGAGTGTCTATGCTGTATGCAAAATGGGAGTGAGGTCTCTGAGAAACATAAAAACTGTACGTGAACATCAAGGCCCCACATAGATGGCGATGGTGAAGGGGGACAGTGGTACCAGACAAAGGGTGAGTTATTCTGTGATATCTGTGAGTGTGCTTTTTAGCAAAGGTAATAAAGTTGAATTTTTCTTTGTTCCCCATAGCATTTGTCTTTTTGTTTGGATTACTTGGTGTTTAAAGGAAAGCCAGGGCTGGTGTGTGCTGAAACCTTTGTATTTGAACAGTCGGGAAGCAGAGGCAGGGACCTTATGAGTTAGAGGCCAGCCTGGGTTATGGAGGGAGACCTCATATCATGAAACTGGAAGAAAGGAGGGAGGGAGGGAAGGAGGGAGGGAGGGAGGGAGGGAGGTGGAAGAGAGAGACCAATAAATGGTTACTTATCTTGATTGATTCAGGAAATGATTTTGTAATAAAAACATAATAAAAGAAACAGCAATGGAGGAAACTCTGGATTCTTTGCCTTTATTAAAGTGAAGTGGAAAAAAAAATACATCGATAAAAGATCCATGAAAATTAGCCAGACACCGGTGGCACATGTCTTTGATCAAAGCACATAGAAGAATAGAGGCAGGTGAATCTCTGTGACTTTGAAGCCAGCCTGGTCTACAGAGCAAGTTCCAGGACAGCCAGAACTACACAGAGGAATCCTGTCTCTACAAACAAATAAAGTGATAATAATAAGCCATGGAAATTATATGCACAGAGGCTTGGGAGATGCCTCAGCAACTAAGAACACTGGCTACTCCACCAAAGGACCCAGGTTTGATTCCCAGAAGTCACATGGCAGCTCACAACTGTCTGCAATTCCAGTCCTGGGTAATCTGACATTCTTTTTGGTCTCTGCAGGCACCAGGCACAGGTGTCACATGGATACATGTAGACAAAGCACTTATACACATAAAACAGTGATAAACTATTCTTAATTAAATGCACAAAGCAAAGATGAAAGACTATTTTTAACTGAAACTACAAAAGAAAAGTAGATACAATATATTATTCATGCAAATAAAGATGACAACACAAAATAGATCTTATCAAAGCGCTAGCAAAATAACAAAAATTTTATAATTCAGGAAGAAAATACAATTGTCTAATAAATGTGGTATTAGTCAGGGTTCTTCTCTAAGGAACACAAGAAAAAGCATCCAGCTGCAAAGTAATATAAAAAATGCAAATTATAACTAAAATGTTCAATCTACCATGTTAGCAAGCATTCTTGCACACTCCTCCCGAGACAATGGATTGGTCCCACTTCTTAGAAAGCAATTTCACATCAAGAGTCTTTTAACTCAGTAACTCCTTTATAAGCATAGATTCTTGAGGGTAGAAATTACACATTCATCAAAATGGGATGGTAAATTTTGTTCATCCTTATAGCATCGGTGATGTTCTATGAGAACATAGCCTCTAAGCATTAGGGCCTGACACATAGTAGGGACTCAGTAAACATCTGTTAACTGGCCCTGGAACTCAGTGTGGCAGCTCAGAAAAGAATGAGCTTAAATTATGACTTGGAAAGATGCTTAGACATCTTAGAAAGTAAGACTGGCTTCACTGATAGAAGTTCAAAACCATGTCTGCCTCGTGTGTGTGTGTGTGTGTGTGTGTGTGTGTGTGTGTGTGTGTGTGTGTCTGTCTGTCTGTCTGTCTGTCTGTCTGTCTGTCTCCCTTCCTCTCCCCCTTTTTCTGTGTGTGTGTGTATATATATATAAAAATACATATATATATATATATATATATATATATATATATATATATAGGCAAACACATGGAAAGACCAATGCACAGAGAACCGATGCAACCACTGTGAAGGAATTTGAGAAGGAGGTGGGGAAAACGTGGGCAGAGCCACTTTGGAATGGGATTGTGCCATTGTAGGACTTGTTTCAGACATAAATTTGTCTCAGAATTACTTGTGCATCAGAAGGAAAAGAGGGCTGGTGGCAAGATGGTCCAGTGGGCAAAGGCACACGCTGCCTAGCCTGTGGTCCTGAGCTTTAGAGCTGGAACCTACGTAGCGGAAAGAGACAACTGAATCCTGCAAGTTGTCCTGTGACCTCAGTACGTGTGATGTACCATGCATGTATCCACACACATCATGGACACACACACACATCATGGACATACACATCATGGACACACACATCATGGACACACACACACACATCATGGACACACACACACACACACAAATAAAAAGACCAGTTTTAAAAGGCAGAGGACAACAATGTCTGCAGAATAAACAGTGCATACCTACAGGCTGAGTGGGGGGGCGCTGAGGGAAGAAGTTCACCTGATCCTAGGAGTTCAACAGGGGAAATATCTAAATAAATAAGAAAAAGAATGTCTCCTAGATGGCATAACTGATAAAGAACAAGTTCAGATAGATAGTAATTGGGAGTTTTGTTTGTTTTGCTTTGCTGTTTGAGACAGTCTCTCTATGTAGCTGTCTTAGAACTCTATATGAAGACGAGGACAGTTCCAGATTCACTGAGATCCACCCACCTCTACCTCCTGCATCCTGACATTAAAGGCATTCGTCATCATGCTCAGCTTTTTTCTTTTTCTTTTTCTTTTTTTTTTTCATGCCCAGCTTTAACTCCTTTATTTTTTAAAAAAAAAAATCTTTATTTCCTTATTTTATGTGAATTGGTGTTTTGCCTGCATATATAACTGTGTAAGGGTGTCAGATCTTGGAATTACAGTTGTTAGCTGCCATATGGATGCCAGGAATCAAACTCAGGTTCTCTGGAAGAACAGTCAGTGTGTTCTTAACTGCTGAGCCATCTCTCCAGCCTCCTTTAACTCTTTTTAAGTTGACAAGAAATATGAGGAGTTATTAAATGGGACAAGACTTGGCGCAAAAGTTGCGTATTTCTCTTATAAGAAACATTAAAGAGAATTATCCTTTCTGGTGATCTGAATCTGAAGTCTAGTGGGCATGGAGAGAGGCAATTCTAGGTTACCAGTTTCTCCAGCTGCCAGGCTCTGACATGTGCCAAGTAGCAAATCTACAACTCATACTGCCTTCAACCAAACCCAGGGTCTTTGGCAAGCACTTTTACCCCTAAGCTATACATCCCCAGCATCTTCTCCCATCCTAACCACAGAGGGCCAGGGATCATACAATTTATAAGCAATGCACAGACCTCAAAGACCATGTCCTAAAGTCATTCCTAATGGAAAATCCTATCCCTGCTCACCTTCAGAAACTACAATAAAGCCTCTTGCCTGCATTTCCCCTTGACTCCCTTATGCCCTGACTGCCCTGAGATTTCCCCATGTGGCCTTTAATGTTTCCCTATGGCTTGGTCCTCTTGGGAACTGTAAGTAACAAACTGTCCTGTCCTCAGACTTATTTCTTAATTTGTTGATCTCACAATATTTGAAAAATAATAAAAATCTTCATTTTAAGATAATTAGTAATTTTAGAATTATCTAAAGACTGAAAAAAAATAGGCTCTAATAGTCTTACTGGCAAATTGTACAGATTTTTAAAATAATAATATTAATTCTCCAGAAACTCATAACCTATATAAGAGTAGAAACTACCTCCCAACTCATTATATGAGAGTACTATACTGCTGAGAGGCACAAGACAGGATAGCCAGTAAAAAACATTCATGTTTAGAGTCACAGAATCTGCAAAAAGTATGAACAACGACATATGAAGGGAATTATTAGCCAGATACGGTGTCAGCCACCTGTCTACCTGTTCTCACAAGGTAAAAGCAGGAGGGACACAAGAGCTAGATGTCAAAAAAAACTCCATTTTCATAAAACGTCCAGACTAGGCAAGTCTAGACAGGCAGAGAATAATGAGTAGTCACCTAAGGTTTGCCTAGGGTTAGAATACAAAGGAAATAGAAATTGCCAAAGGGTGTGAGGATTAGATGTTCACAAAATAACGGTGTGGATAAACAACTGTATAGTACAAGTCATCAAATTTATTATATATGTTAGATATATTATATCATGTATTATTTAAATGGGTGCTTTTATGGTATATAAGCTATAATAATACAGCTGATATTTTAAAATACAGAAAAATATCAATGGAGATTTAAAAAAAAAAAAACTATTTGTTATGTTATTCAGACTCAGACCAGACTCGGTCACATGCACGACACCCCCCCCACACCCCCCTGTTTCAGCTGAGTGTGCAGGTATGTGCCAATGTGTATGCCAGTGCAGAAATGAAAAGCTAATAGCAACAGACTCCAGTGAGATGCCAAATAGTTTGGGAGGTTTTTCTCCATAGGCTTCCTAGGCTTTCTATTATTAGATATCGTGAAAAACATATAAATATTGCAAAATAATTTCTTATCATTAGAGCATTTACTGACACTGAGGTCAAGAGGATTGTGTAACAGAATTGTACGTTAGGTACAGGGTGGATCAGAAGTTCTGAGGCTGCTTGGAGAGATACAGGGGAAAAAATGCTTGCGTTGGGCCATGAAGGATAAGTAGGAGTTCTCCGGGGAGAGGGGGGTAGGAAGAACATGTTGGGAGGGAACAGAGTGTTCAGAATCTCTGACGTGAGAGCATCCTGGCTTGGTTAGCAACTGTGGGATGATGAGGTATGCCTGGACTGTAGACTCTATTAGAAGAGTGTAGCAGAGTGAGAAAAATCTAGCAAGATAATGCTGGGTAAGTGTGCCAGGCTGAGGATGGACGGTCTGGCATGCTATAAAGTTGGCAGCCTGTGGCACTCATACCAAGAGACAGCAGAGACCAAGTTATTGCCTTAAGACACACCCCCAAGTCAGCTCCTGCTAACCCAAATGGCAGCCATAAGATATGAACGGGCAACAGGGGAAGCAAAAAGAAGTTTGTTTCATTAAATATGCCTTAAAAAGACCCGAGATATGCTTTCCAGCTCACAAGAACGGAGTCTTTGGCAGAAGCTATAAGCCAAGTACTAACCTAATCTCAGTGGCCCACCCTGCTCGATCCTTGGGCCAACATTATCATGGGATCATGTTCCCCTGGTCCCTGGAACACTCTTTCCAGAACTGCTTTAAGCCATAAAGGGCTTGCTCTGCCACCTCTGTTAGTTTCATTATTGTGGAGCTTCCGATGCCAGACTCACTAAAGGGAGGGAAGCAAGTGGCCCCTTGTACCAAGCAGCTGGCCCTTCTCTTTCTAAAAAATCATCATACTACTCCTTCTCATCCAGAACACCTCAAGCTTTGGAGGGTCAAGTCCTGGAAGTTGATTAAAGATGAAATAATTAGACCTTTATTTCAACTGTATGAGAGAATATGAAAATTCAAGTAAAGGCATGCACAGGGAAATTTCTGGTATTCTATGACTTTCTCAGTGGGGTGTGTGTGTGTGTGTGTGTGTGTGTGTGTGTGTGTGTGTGTGTAACATCAACAAAAAAATAAATCCATGAGTCACTGAGAATGTTTGAAACTATTTGCCCCAGGAGATGGCCAGATAGTCCAGAATGATTCACCCTGGGAAATTACCAGCAGAAGAGAAGGCCAATGATGAAGAGGTCTGAGGAGCTCAGAGGTGGTGGGAGGCGGGAGGGGATGGCAGCTGGGAGTTTTAAAAGATTACCTCAGGGGATAGTGAAGGGCGGGGCTCCAACCTGCTTGTTTGGAAGGCAACCCTGAAAGCTGAGCTGAGAGGAACAGCCACAAGCACTGGCCAGGACATTCAACAGCCAAGGCGGAGTTGAGGAGAAGGCTCAGGGGTTAAGAGCATGGATTGTTCTTCCAGAGGACCTGAGTTCGATTCCCGGCATCCACAACTGTCTGTAATTCCAAGATCTGACACCCTTACATAATTATACATGCAGGCAAGACACCAATAAAATAAAAATAAATATTAAAAAACCAGCCAAGGCTTAACCACAAGCAAACCCTTTCTTGGGCCTTATTCTGGGGTCTTACATTTGGTAAGAACTGGCAACAACTTTGCCTAATCTAATCAGTGGAAGACACTATACTCTTCATCTTCACTACGGCTCTCTTCATTCCTTCTTGTCCACTCTGGGAGGTAAAGGTTGCAAGACCTGGGAGGGGGATCCAAACCCCTTTGGCTGCTGCCTACAATGTACACATACCCCATCGTAGTCGGCTTCTTCCAAACAACTCCAGGGTAGTTTGGCAAGAATATCTCCTGAGTGCTATGGAACAATTCTTTTCTATACTAAGAATATGTATTACTTTCATTGGTTCACAAAAAGCTAATAGGCCAATAGCTGGGCAGGAAGTTAGACAGGAAAGCTAAACTGAGAATGATGGGAAGAAGAAGGGAATAGTCAGGGAGATGTGAGCAAGCCACCCAGGAAGCAAGACATGCTAGAGGACAGGGAAGGCCATGAGCCATGTGGCAGAATGTAGATTAATAGAGATGGGTTAACTTAAGTTCTAAGAGCTAATTAGCAATAAGCCTGAGCTATTGGCTGAGCATTTATGATTCATATTCAGTCTCTGAGTCAGTTATTTAGGACTGGGTAGCTGGAACAGAAATTGTCTACTTATACCTGAGAATATTGTCTTGGTTTATTTATGCTGTTATAACAGAATAACTGAGTCTGAATAGTCTATAATAAAAACTTATTTTTTAAAGATCTAAAGGCTGGGAAGTCAAGATGAAGCTCTGGTCTTTGTTTCTCAGCTGGAGTTTGAGTCCCTCACATGGTGGATGGGCCTCTGTAAGGTCATCAATCCTTTTCCTGAGTGCTCCACCCTTGTGGCTGGCTCACTACCTGCTGGCGGCCTCATCTCTCAATACACTCACATTTGCAATTAAGTTTCAGCATATGAATTTGGGGAAACACATTTTGAATATGAGACTCCAGAGGTCATGCTCTGTCTCAGCACAGCATCTTAAAGGGCATATCCCCCCACCCAGGTGTAATGACTCAGCAGGTAAAAGCATTCTCTGCTCACGCCTGATGACCTGAGTTCTGGCGGTACACACACACACACACACACACACACACACACACACACACACACACACACACACACCTCTATCCACAAACAAGAATGGCAAGAATGGAAGATTCAAATAATCTCTCTCTCTCTCTCTCTCTCTCTCTCTCTCTCTCTCTCTCTCTCTCTCTCTCTCTCTCTCACCCTGGCTGTCCTGAAACTCACTCTGTACACCATGCTGGCCTTGAACCCAGAGACACCTGCCGCTGCCTCCTGGGTTCTGGGATTAAAGGCCTGCACCACCACTACCCACCTCAAATAAATTACAAACTCTAAACAGTGAAGTCCTCACAGCACTTTAAACTTTTGTAAAGAACTCAGAGTGAATTTGGAAAAAAATTAATTCCTCAAATTGCCTGTGAGACAGAGAATTGGGGGCTGACATTTGTAAAGGATTACCATGTGGCAAACATTCTTTTTAAGCAATTATTTGTTGGATTGAACAAATTATGTATTTTCTATGGCTTTTAGTCTAGTTTAAAAATAGAGACAACTTCTTTCTTCTAAGCTTTATGTCCCTGAGAAAGTAGCAGGAGCCCAGTGTGTCCTCATCAGCTGAGAAGTGCCTGGCACTTGGACATCTATCTTGCTCCTTTTTATCCATGGGCAGACCCTGTGTCTCCTCTAAAAGCAACAGGGAACAGGGGACAAGAAGGGCATTGACAGATGAGACTAGGGTGTGTGTGTGTGTGTGTGTGTGTGTGTGTGTATGTATGTGTGTGTATGTATGTGTGTGTATGTGTGTGTATGTGTGTGTCCTTTAGGTAGGCTTCTGTGCATCTCTTTGTAGACAGGGTCTCACTGTAGTCTTGGCTGGCCTGGAACACCTGCCTCAGCCCACTGAGTGCTGGAACCAAGTCGCCATGCCTGCCTTGTTTGTTTGCAGACAGTCTCACCATCTAGTCCATGATTTCCTGCCTCAGTCTCACCCACTCAGCCCATGTTAGGATTACATGACTACTCAGACTACCAAGCCTGGAAATTTTTTTATAGTTGCTTCTTTTGCATAAAGGTGTTCTTTCTTTAGGAAATATATAGCTGCAGAAAACACATCATTGAGAAGGTAAGCTTTTCTCCACTTCTTATTTGTGTGTGTGTGTATGATGTGTGAACTTTTGGATACAGTGGACAAAGTGGTAGTTATGAGAACTTCTGAGCTGCCACCCTGAAATGCAATGACAAGAGCAGTATTATGGAATAATTGTACACTGTGTGAAGATGTATTGCTGTAAATGATGTAATAAAAAACTGAATGGCCAATAGCTAGGCAGGAGGTATAGGCCAGACTTCCGGGCAGAGGGAGAGAAAGTAGGAGGAGGAATCTAGGCACAGGATTTCGTCAGCAGACTAAGAAGAGGTAGCCGTGTGAAAGAACATAGATTTAAAAAGAGTTGGGTACACTTACGTTGTGTAGCTAGTGGGATAAGCCTAAGCTAAGGCCAAGCTTCCATAATGAGCAATAAGTCTCTGGGTCATTATCTAAAGGCTGGCAGTCCAAAGATAGCCTGTCAAGAAAGCTTGCTACAGAGCAGCCAGTTGGAGAACAAGAGAACAGCAGCAATGAAGAGGAAATCGTTCTCACACACACAAGGCCTTTGTTTTAATCCCACCCCACCATAGACGTCTTAACCAAGCTAGAAGTCACAGCCTGAAGTGATTGCTACAGTTTCTGCCACTCACCACAAACATAGTTCCCACGTGCTTCTTGGATTGGGATGTTAGAGATGGCACCGAGGGCCTGGCATATGCTGGGCAGACTCATCCATCCCTACCATTCTACAGCACACTGACAAGGAAGACTCCATTTAAAGAAGTGGGTGACTTTCACCTCGGGATGGTTGCTATGACAGATATTTTTTTCCCCAATAAGGGCAAAATTCTGGGTCATTTATATAGAACTTCATAATTTCAAGTGTGGGCTCTAACTGAAGGAAAATCTGCAGGCTGAGTTGAACATACAAACTGACTGGCCATTTTTTCAATGCCTTCTCTGTCTCATAGAGGAGTTGCAAAGAAAGAATAAAAACGTTTAAAATGAGATGAGCATTGTGTTGGTGTTTTATGTCAACTTGACACATGCTGGAGTCCTCTGGAAAAGGGACTCTCAATTGAGAAAACGTTTTTCTAAAACTGGCCTGTAGACAACTCTGTGAGACCTTAATTAATAACTGATCGGGGGGGGGGGGGTAGCTATCGTGGGTGGTGCCATCCCTGGGTTGGTGGTCCTGGGTTCTATAAAAAAGCAGGCTGAGCAGGTCATGGGAAGCAAGCCATAAGCAGCATCCCTCCATGACCTCTGCATGAGCTCCTGTCCTCCCCAGGTTCCAGCCCTGTCCTGAGTTTTTTCAATGGTAGACTATTGAAGGGTAAACCCTTCCCTCCCCAAACAGCTTTTGATCATGATAAAAATCACAGCAATAGTAACCCTAACCAAGACAATTGGTATATCCAATACTCACACCGCTGACCATACTCCAGGCATCAATCTCCTTGCATTGTGGACTTGGGTACAAATGGATTTAGGATTCATGGGGCTACTTTCACTATGTTGCAGGTAATGAAACTAAGGAAGAGAAACTAAGAAATGTGCTCTGCTCATGCAGTGGGAAGTGGAATGGGATCTCTGAAGCAGGAGCAGCAGCATGACAGTCAGTCAGCCTCAGATTTCATCACCTTCAGCCAGAGTATGGTGCTTGCAAAAGAAATAGTACAGTTCCCAAACAGATTTACACTGATGATCAGCCAATGGATTTTTCCTTCTCACATCCCCTCCTGTGTTTTAAGGCATTTTCAGGGGATTTTTTGATGCTAATAGGGGAAGTTTGGTATTTTACGTATAATGAAACTTGACATTTCAGTTTGCTACCTTCAAAACTTCTGCACTGTCCAACATAATAATGGAATTTACGTGGTCTTGGCTGGGACTTTGAACCATCATAATGACATCTAGGCTTAGCTCTTGGTCACTAACAGGCCAGAGTACACTAAAGATGGTGAAATGGTATATCTTCAGAGAAGACCACAGCCTCCGGGGAGGTGCCGCATCCCCACCAAGGTGAATGGTGGATGGGTGGGCAGGTGTATGGTGGGAGGATCAGGGGATGGATGCATGATTTTTTTTTTTCACCTGTGTGTGTACCAGGTGACACTGGCCTTTTTGACTCTTTCACAACAAGATGGATTAAATTACAAAACAAATTAGATTCTCAAAGCTGAGTCTATTTGATGTAATTACAGCTGTTGAGTCTAATCATCCTTTCTAGGTATTCCCTGAAGACAGAAGCTCTCACAGAAGTAATTCCACTGGAAGAAATCCAACTCCAAAAAGTACCAATGACAAGCTGTGTACTATGACAATATTCACAGCAGCCAGGTTAAGGAAGTTGCCTGAGTACCCACCAATAGATGAAGAGATACAGAAAGCACACTGTGGGTACATGATGGAGTATTATTCAGCCATAAAGAAAGGAATCGTGCCATTTGCAGGATAATGGATGAAACTATCATGTTGTAAAATAGCTCAGCCTCAGACCTGCAAATATCATACATTTCCCCTTACATGTGGAATCCAGATATTTTTTTAAAAGGCATAAAGGTAAAATGAGTGTTATTTGGAAAAAATAAGGACACTAGCATCAGGGGAAGGAGGGATAAGACAGAGTGATGGGAAGATTTAAATGACCTAAGTACATTATAGACATGTACTCATTGCTGTGTACAACTGACATATGCTAATAATTTTGGGAAGCACTGTTTATACAGCTTGAGTATACTCATGACTCAATGTTAATAAAGGGTACAAGTTTGTGTCACATCTAAGTTTTTCTTAAATACTAAAAACATTGAAGAACTGATGGTATTGATTGGTACCTGCCAAGTGCCAAGGATGACAAGAGAAAAATAAAACCCAGCCCCTCCAAAGATGCAAAGAGCTGGGATGCTCCCAAATAATTACACCATCAAGAAATAGACAGCCTCAAATTAAAATACACTGCATTTCATCTCAGTCCAGTCTGACAGACATCAAGGAAACAACAAACGCTGACTAGCATATGGACAGAAGGAAGCCCTTCTGCACCCGAATCAGTGGTAGGAATTTAAACTGGTCCAGTCACTAAGGAAACCAGTACAGAGGCTTCTCAAAAATTGATCTAACAATCGATCTAGCATATGACCCACTTCTAGGTGTTTCCCTGAATGCCTCGAATCAACCTATCACAGAGATACTTGCATATCAGTGGTTATCCAAGTTCTTCTATTCTACTCTTCAATGGCTGACTAGGGAACCAACCTATGTCTAACATGGTCTATATACACAATGGAAAAACAGAGTTGTGCTGTTTGTGGGGAGATGGATGCAACTGGAGATGATCATATTAAAGGCATCAAGCCAGCTTCAGAAAACAAACAAACAACCATCCACCATGTTTTCTTTTGTTTGTGATTCCTGGATTTTATATAGATACACAAAATCAGGTATGTATCTGATCTGAAATCAAAGGTGAAAATGTCCTGGGGAAGAAATGAAGTGGGAGAAGAAATGAAGTGGGGGAAGAAATGGGAGAGAAGGGGAGGCGTTAGAGGAGTATGCTCAACAGAAATATATATTTATATAACATTTTGTTTAAAAAGAAAAATTAAGGGTTTGAGAGATTTCTCTGTTTTTAAATATTTATTTTTATTTTATGTGAATTGATATTTTGCCTGCATGTATAACTATGTAAGGGTGTCAGATCTTGGAATTACAGACAGTTGTTAGCTGCCATGTGGATACTGGGAATTGAACTCAGGTCCTCTAGAACAGTCAGTGCTCTTAACTGCTGAGCCATCTCTCCAGCCCCGGTAGTTAAAACCATGTGCTACTCTTGTAGAAGACTGGAGTTTGTTTCCCAGTACCCACATAGGGTGGTTAATACGGGTTTATTCTGCCTAGAGCTCCGGTTCTGGAAAATCCAATACCTGGTCCGGTCACTAAGGAACTAGTATAGAGGTTTCTCAAAAAACCTAACAATTGATCTACTATATGACCCACTTCTAGGTGTAGGCATGCATTCACATGCACATACCTACACAAAGACACATAGATAATTTTTATAGATAATAAAAATAAATTCAGAGATACCCTACACACAAAGGAAAGCAATACATGGTGCTTGGAGCATGAATGACCTTAGCCAGTCAGTGTAATATCCAGCTGTGGGTAGTCGTCTTCCTTTGTGGACCCTGAGCAGGCTAAGAACCACAGAAGTGAAGCAGAGATGCCTTGGGATTCAAAAGACAGAGGCACATTTCTGGCAATGACCGGTGCAGGATCTCAGCTGACCTTGTCAGTATTGCCACCTCTACAAACATGTTTAACGTGGCGCAATGAAAAAACCCTGGGCCTCATCAGGGCTCCAACGTTCCTCTTTACTGGGGTCTGTTAGCCTCTGAGGTTTCAGGATCTTTAACCACACACAGGGCAATGTTGTCTCTCAGATTTTCTATGAGGGTTTCCTTTTTTGTTTGTGAGATAGAGTCTTATATTTGAGAGCAGGCCGGGCCTCAGATTCACAACAGTCCTCCTGCCTTAGTTTCCTGAGTGCTGAGATTACAGATGTGAACCACCACACCCAACTAAAGATTTGCAGAGGGTGCTGGCTTGCACAGTACGGGCAGTTGTGCAACACTTTTTTGAGGTATCTAGCTTTTCTTCGGCTTTCTTTGTTTCCTCAGTAGGCATATGACCACGCAGGAACGGGCTGGTTATGCTGGTTTGCTTCTATCCATAGCTCCCTTTGCTGTTCTTCCCTGGCCCTGGGAAGCTGGAGGAGATTGACATTTATGAGCCTACGCCCCCCTGCACCCTTATGCTCTGGCTTCCAGTAGGGTTTGGCCAAGAAACTCTGACATGAGGGTGAGTGAAGAAAGAGGCTGGATTAGTTAGCTTTGTCTTGCTTGCTCGCTGCCACAGCCCCTCAGTGAGAGCATTCTTCATCTCTAGACACGGTCTTGCTATGGCTTAATATGATTTGAGTCTTGGGAGAGGTGACTTAGGGAGGTGACATCGGAATTACATACTACAAAGACAAGGGGAGGCTTTCATTCGAAGTTCTGAGAGACCCACTGTTAATGTGTATGGGTAAAATCCTGAAGGCATGAATGCACAGGAAGAAGAAAGAGGCCTTGGGGTGGGGTGGGGGTGGGGGGCTGGAAATTAGTGAGACTGAGAAAGTATGCTGAAACTGGCCAGAGACGCAGCAGGGACTGCTCAATGGTGGGTTTCATGGCTGGCTTCATGAAACTGTGGAACAAGTTTTGGACTTTTTCTTGGACTGCTAGGAAAAATTTGAAGAGATTCATGCTGGGGAATAATTGGAACCAGGTTTTGTGTTTGGTTGGTTTGGGGTTTGGTTTTTGATTTCTGAAGATAGTTTCTCTACATAGTAGCCCTAGCTGTTCTAAAACTCACTCTGTAGACCAGGCTGGCCTTCAACTTAGAGACCCTCCTGCCTCTGCCTCTTGAGTGTTGGGAATCAAAGATGTGAATCACCACTAGCTGCCTCCATGTTTTAAATCTATAATTTTTACTGAATAGACAATGGATTATACAAAGTGCAACAAAGGAGAATGTCTACAATTTAAGCCAGAATCACTGGCATTTAGACTACACAGGTGGCCCCGAGGTAGGGGATGGGAAGCAGCATAAGCTCCTGATACTGTGTACGGGTTACCTTTCTATTGTGATATAATATCCTCATGAAAAGCAACTTGGAGCTCTGAGAAAAGAGTTTATTTTGGCTTATAGCTCCAGAGGGGAGACAACTTTGTGAGGCCGGCAAGGCCTGGTGTACCGGAACATGAGGCTGACCAATCACATTTCATCTACACTCAAGAAGCAAAAACCCAGAATAGGAAGTCGAATCAAACTACAAAACCTCAATCCCCACCCACCACCCCATGACCTAAAGGTTCCAGAACCTTCCCAAATAGTATCACCAACTGAGACTAAGTGTTCAAATCCATGGGCCCATAGAGGACATTAACAGGGCTGCAAAAGACTTCAGGTATATGTATGTCTGCCTTTTTTCCCCCTCACTTGCATGCATGGCTGCGCATCAAGAACTGGAATGATAAGATGGTGCTGGGAACTGAACCTTGGTCCTGCTCAGGATGTGCTCCTAACCAGTGAGTCATCTCTTCAACCCCTACTTTAAGTTTTGTTTATTTTTAACCAGTGTCTAAAAGTCCTGGAGAGTTGTGAGCACCCTTTATTTTTTCATTTGGATTTATTTCATTTGATTATTTTCTTAAATACAGTTTCACTTGATTTTGTTCCTAAGACCTCCACGCTAACAAATGATTGCCTACAGTAACAGCATTTAACATACTGAGATGTTTTTACTGAAACACAGAGGGAAAGTAAGTCACTCACTGATACACAATTTAACTGGTTCTCCCAATGTAACCTGCACAGAGTTGGAGAAATCGCATTACCATGACTTCCTAAGCCTTTTCTTACTCTACTCAAAACCAGATTACACCAACAGGGGCAGCCAGTCTCCTGACTTCAAACACCACAGTTTAGGCTTGTTTGACTTTGAGCTTTATAGACAAGCAGACAGAGGAGTGAGGACCCCAGGTTCCAGCAGGACCATAAAATCCCCATCTTCATGTGTGGTTGGGATGGAATTGCCACCAGGGACAGACGTCCAATTTCACTTCATGTTTCCTGCGTATCACAATGAAGACCTGATGAACTAGCAAGGCATTCATCCCCAGAGCCTGAGCAAGTCATGCCGATGTTCCTACCTGCCCCGACCCCCAGCAGCTGGCCCCAGCCCCATTCAGCTGCATCAGGAGCAGACTGTGCAGAATGTTTGTTTACAGGGGCTATGGCTGATCAGCATGCCTTAGTGACTCAGAAAATGTCAAGAATGCAAAGGTGTCTTGGCTTTTAACTTCTGTTTCTCTAACTGCCTTCCAGCCCTTTCCCCAATCCTGGCAGAGGGTGCTTTTATTAATATAGAAACAAACAGCCTTTTTCTATCTCCTCTTCCTTCTCTCTCTCTTCTTTTTTTTCTCTCTCTTTCCTTCCTTCCTTTCCCCGCCCATTCCCTGGATATCCAGACCCCAATAAACTCAACATGGTCTCCTGAAAAAAAAAAAAATATAGAAACAAACACTTTTGATTCCAGTTGCATACACATGTCCCCAAACACACACACACACATACGTACACACGATACACACACACATGCATATGCACATACCCCCAAACACACACACATGCACATGCACACGAACACACACTCTCAAACACACATGCACATACACATATATACACACATAATACACACACACATAAATGCATATGCATATACCCCCAAACACAAACACACATGCATACACACCCTACCATACCAGTATTCATCAGACTGCTAGAATCAAACAGAAAAACACTGGACTTGATACCGTCACCTCCCTCACATTGACCCTAACCCTTGTCCTCACCTCTCTCCCTGAGACTTCAAAGCTGGTCCCCGGAACCTATTTCCTTGAAACATACATCCCTACCCATCAAGATGGACCCCTTGACCCTCACCCCAGTTCTACTTTCTGTGAGGGGATAAAGGGTGTTGATATAGTGCAGATATTTTAAAAAATCTATTTAGTATTATAATAAAACCCAGAGCCAGATACTGGGGAAAAGCTAAAACATCAGAAACACAGAGAAACAAGTCACAGCCGATTCCCACCCAACTAACTCCTCAGGCCAAATGGGGCAGGTCCTGTCTCCCTGCGTCCTCAGATTGCCTGGGCAAACAGGCAAAGGGGCTGAGCTTCTGCCTTCTCCAGCCTTATATTTCTTTTTCCACCCAGCTATTTTACTTTCTGGCTCAACTCTCCTAGAGCTATGATTAAAGGTGTGTGTCACCACTGCCTGGCTGTTTGACCTTGAACATGCAGAGATCCATCTGGATCCCAAGTGCTGGGATTAAAGGCGTGGGTCACCACTAACCTTCCTGGCTTGGCCATGGGTGGCTCTGTCCTCTGATAGTCCAGACTATTTTTACTAATTATATATCACCTCAACAGAGTATGGTGTTGGGTTAATCAAAGGACTGTCGAGCATGAGTCAATGGGAAGGGGACAGCTACTGGGAGGGGAGAGGCTGGCTCAAGCAATGATACCTTATGGTTAGTTAGTCGAAGGTGGCAGAAATTTGATTTGGGAATTTCACTTGGAAAATCTCATGGGATGATTAAACTTGGTTGTCACTTCAATTTGATCTAAAATCAACTAAGAGATGTGCCTCTAGGCTACTCCAACAGAGGATCTCCTAGGTTTGACTGATAGGGTAAGACCCTTCCACTGAGTGGCAGCCCTATAAAGAAATCCCAGGGGAAGCAGGACTTCTTTTTGCCTGCCTGCCTTCACACCTAGCTGGTGAATGCATCTACTACACTGCTGCCACTTCAGCTGCCTTTCTCTGACCTTGAACTGCAGCTTCTTCAGACTCCTAACACGGAATGAAGGCCAGCAGATCTCCAGGAATCTTCTAGCCTCCAATACCAGATTGGGACTGCAGAGGCATTCAGGTTTACAGACAGAGCAACTCTGAGTTCTTAGCTTGTACAGACAGTCGTTGTTAGACTAATGATACCGTACCACACAGCCCAATCTAATAAATCCCCTTTTGTAACATATATTCATTCTATTTGCCTTATTCTAGGAAACCTTGGCTAGTCCACTTGGTGATGAAGGAGTTCTTATAGAGACTCTGGGGAAGCCATGGCTGTATGATGTCATGTAGAGTGACTGCTTACTCTTCATGGCATGGCTTTGCATGTCACCACTTGTGATGACAACGTGGCTGTCAGACCCTAGTTTGTATCCTACTTTCCAGAAACCCTCATGGCATTTATAAACTTTTCTATCCCAGTGTTTCTGAAGCCAAATTATGCCTGATCGCTCCGGACAAATTTATATGTTTAGTCTGGAATCAATAGTAAAATCTGTGCAACCCAAAATGCTGGGGCTGACTCACGTCACGGCCAAACAAGAAGCCTGGTGTTAGTTTTATGCTCTTGGGGAGACACACACACACACACACACACACACACACACACTCACTGCCAGGTGCCACATGAGGGTTTATTCTAGAGAGTTATTGAGAGGCGGGTACTTGGAGAAGAGCAGGAGAGAGAGAGAAAGACAGAGAGGGAGAGAGGATGCCCCTGGAGTCCTTCTTCTCTTCCCTTGCTCCTCCATCTCTCTTCTCCCTCCTCCCAGGTCTCTCCTGTTTATCCTCTCTGCCTGCCAGCCCCGCCTTTCCTTTCTCCTGCCCAGCTACGGCCCGGTCAGCTCTTTATTAGACCATCGGGTGTTTTAAGCAAAGTAACACAGCTTCACAGAGTTCAACAAATGCAACATAAACAAAAGCAACACACAGTGAGCCTGCATGTGACACATACACACAGACACACACACACCAAAGTGCTAAGCCTTACAGTCTTAACATAGAAGGACAATGTCTGTCTCCTTGTTTCTGTTGATGTTGGTGTTGGGGGTGGGGCGCACTGAACTCGTGTGTGTGTGTGTGTGTGTGTGTGTGTGTGTGTGTGTGTGTGTGTGTGTGTGTGTGTGTGCTCACATGCAGGCTCACTGTTTCACACAGAATATAAGGCTTATGCTGCAGGAACATGATTGTAGTTGAACCTAAAGCTTTTGAGAAAAGCACATTTGTGTTCCAGAATGCTTTACTGTAATCTATATATATCCGCTGAGAGGTTAGCCACATTCTCAAGTCTTCGAATTTGATCATAAAGCAATTCTAAGACTTCTGAAAACCTTAAGTACTATACAGAGTTTATACTCTATTATCATTAAAAAGGGAAGCGCCCCCTTCCCCCCACCCCAGAGCTCCTCATCCATCTGCGCTCTACGGAAAACTTACTGCAGAAAACTGCCCTGTGTTGAGGACATATGACTTCCTCTCTGCTCAGATGGGAGAATAGACGCCTTCCCTGATGGTGTCGGTTTCTCAGAGCATCATGTGTTTGAAGAAATCATGGATGCCTTGGACAGAATATCAGGAAAAATACCAGTTGACCCAACACAATAATGTCCACCTCTCCATCCCAAGGCCGTCATCCAGACAGTTTCTCATTTCTTCACTGGGACGTGGTGAGTCCCAAGGCCCACCATGTCTCAGATGATGAGATTTACACAGAAGCCTGACATTTTAAGGTATAACAAAGACAATCGGTGCTTCATCCAAAATGAAAAATACTTCCTAATTTACTGGCCGTGAAGTATATTTCTTTTTTTTTTTTTCTTTGTTTTTGTATCAGCTTTAACGTTCAAGTTCTGTATAACTAACGATCAAGTGACAATTTCTTTTCAGTGTCTTTTGAAGTATTCAAAGTGTGCTTACTGGCATGGAGCGTCATGTGGGCTCCATGGATTGGTTAGTAAATGCCTGCCTGGAGGATGAGCGCTTACCTTCAGGCACAGCTTTCTCTGAGGCACCAAGTTGAGCCCGATGCTTTCTCTGAGACAGACAGAGAGAAGGAGCCTTTTGAGAAAGACCCAAATGCCAGACTACTCACTGCAGGAGGCCGTACTGAGGATGAGACATTAACAACAAAGAGGCAGCTTTTCCTGGGGCCTCAAAATGAGAGCTCTCTTTCCTTTCTATTTACATCGGAGCTTTGTTGCTTTAAAAGGCTCTTTCTTCTTGTTCTGAAGGAGAAAAATACCTTCTGACGCCAGGCAATTAGCAGCACCTTGGGATACTGAGTTTTTTGCAGCTGCAGAGCTTTTCAGAGGTTCACAGGTTTCAGAGGGAAGGTGCGAGAGTTACCCACACCTGTTCCACACCACTTCCCCCAGGCTTTTCTTCTCCTGCCTGAGAGCGGTGTCAGAGCCATAGAAAGGGACCTGAAGGAGGAAGGAGGGAGGAACTGAGGAGGTTAGGAAAGAGAAAAGAAAGAGTGGGGTGAAGAGGAAGAAATAAATCCCAGGAGAGAAATCCAGAAGGTTCCTGTGCTAAAGCTATGTTGCCTTTGAAGAAAGGAGGTGAGACAGGACACAAGCTAATATCCCCGAAGTTCAGCTGCCCTTTATTTATCTGAAAATACAGGAAATTGACAAGTGCAGTCAATTCCTTCACGAGGACATAATGGCTCGCTCTGGATCCTAGGATCACAAGACAATGTGAGAATATGAAGCCATCTCAAAGGACGCTCAGGCTAATCCAAAGCAGAGCTTAGGCCAGGTGTGGTGGTGTGCTTGGAAGTCAGAGGCAGGTGGATCTCTGTCAGTTCAAGACCAGTCTTGCCTGCATAGACCAGGATAGTCAAGGTTACATAGTGAGATCTTGTCTCCAATATACATATATGTGTACATACATATATATATGCATACATATACAGGCATACATATATATGTATACATATATTCATACATATAAAGGCATATATACATACACACACATATATATGCATAATATATATAAAATGGCTGACCTTTCAGAGATGTGATTCAGTCATTGAAAAGAGGTGTGATCCTTGGCAGGGCAGATCTCTTCAGCACTAGAGACAGGCTGGCAGTCTAGGGCTACTCTGTAGCAAACGAGGCAACAGTATTCAATGTGAGGTAGATCTAACCAACTACTGGGAGCCTGCCCCACATGTAGTCAGGTCAAGGGGGGATAACTGATATAAACAGTAAAAAGATGCAGGTGAGCCCCGTGATTGATGTCACCAAGGTAAACGGTACTGAAAAACAAACGAATCCACACTGAGGCTGGAGGGAAGGGTTGGGTTTCCGGCCTGGAGATTGGAAGGAATCTGAGTGGCACTGGCATCTTACCAAGCTCCTTTCCATCTAAGATGGGCAGGTCTGTGGTGACCACCTCTGAGGTACAAACCAGGCCCATGCTCCAATTTTGGAGCCATGTTTCTAAATTGGCTTCACGGGCCCCCTGGTAGATTATTACCCTCAGGTTCTCAGCATCTCCAGCATGTCGGAAAATCAAGGAATGGCGAGCGCGAGCGCACACCCTAGGACTGTGTGGAAAAGCTACTGTCCCAGAAACAGCAATGCCTGGCCAGACATTGGGTTAGAAGTGTAACTAGCAGCTGGTGGTAGTTCTCTTGAGCCGAGCAGTGGTTTAAAAAGAAGACAGAAAACCCGGCTGACCCAGAACTCCACTATGGAACAGGAAAAGAACTATACTCACTACAAACTGCCTATTAAGCAAATTTCAAATATACACAAAAATAGTGAAAGCCATTGAAATAAAAATGAATAAGATATTAGAATGGGTTTATCCCTATGTTTATTTAGCATTTGCTGGCCTATAAAAATCAAATAAAAACTATACCTAAACAGAATCATAGCAAAATATGGCTCTGGGGCAGTTAACAATTACACAGCAATAAAGGACACGAAGAAATATTTTTGATAGAGAAGTTAGGTGGCCTGGGTGATAGTACTTTGCGTGTGGAAAGATGAAACACGAGGACACGCTGCCAGGAGGTCATGTTGAGTTTATTGGAGTCTGGATATCCAGGGAGCGAGTAGGAGAGGGGAAGAGAGAGAGAGAGAGAGGAAGAAGAAGAAGAAGAAGAAGAAGAAGAAGAAGAAGAAGAAGAAGAAGAAGAAGAAGAAGAAGACAGAGGGGGTAGGGAAAGGGATCCCTGCTACGTGTTGCATCTCTTTAAAGAGTGACCGTGAAGCCATGCCCGGAGGTGTGTGAGCACACTCTGCAATCGGGGGCGTGGCCCCAACATGGCGACGCTGGACTGCACTGCCACGCCCAGGAGGCAAGCTAGGGTGATGCTTGCACTCTAACACTGGGTTTGTGTATCTATAATCTAAAAGTTGCTGAAATAACACATGCAGGCCTCTGGATGGAAGGTTTCAATGTGCAGATCTTGGAGGGATGCATACCTTCAAACCATAGAGCAACATTACCCAAACCTGGCTGATGCACCTGGAAGCATTGCTGGGATTGCAGATGTTAGGCTCCTCTCCAGCCAGATAAGCTGATACAGAATTTCCAGACACAGGAGCCCAGAAATCTGTGCTGGAACTTCGTGCTACAAACAGAGGGACAGCTACCAATGCTGCTAAAACTGCACTGCTCAGGACCCCCTGAAGTCAGCCATTTCTCACGTGTGCCGAGGTCAGAGAGCCTCTGCTGGAACGTATGTATGTGTGCATTTAAATCAACCTAACATGCTGGGCAACATGCTTGCAGATTTTTATTAAGTATTCTTTCCAGACCAAAGGTTTGAGAGGATGCTATTTTTGTCTCTGATCTTACAGCATTTCCTGGAAGGTAGATATTTTTATCATTCTTTAGAGCCCAGAGGCTTAAAAGCAAAGGCTTTCTGCCTAAAGCACTGTTTCTCAACCTGTGGATCACAACTCCTAAGTGTCTAATGACTTTTTCAGAGGTCACATATCAAATATCCTGCATAGAAGATGATTTATAACAATATGACTTATAACAATAGCAAAATTATAGTTATGAACCAGCAATGAAAATAATGTTATGGTTGGGGTCACCACACTGTGAGGAACAGTACTAAGAAGGTTGAGAACCACCAGCCAAAAGGATCACAGACCACCTTGAAGACACCAGGGTACAGGTTGTCACCCTTTAGAGTCTGCTCTGGTTTCATAAAGCTCATGTTTCTCCAAAAGTCCAATACATCTCAATAGGAAATGGGACAGGATTATGTGTATATAGTATAGAAAGGAATTTAAAATTTTATTACATTTTACTCATTAGGAGGAGTGAGTATACATATGTCATGGCATATACACGGATGCCAGAGGACAATTTATGGGAACCGGCTCTCTCCACCATGTTAGTCCCAAGAACTCAACCCAGGTTGTGAGGCAGCTTTACTCAATGAATCATCTCAACATTTCAGAAAATGATTTTAGAGTATACAGTGTTAAAGAAGGCATTGATTAATTGTATGTAACAACACAGACATCCCTAACACGTAGCCCTACATTACTTTATAATACACATAAAACAATTTAAAGTGAGGTAGGTATCACATAGGCGGTTATTAGTGTACCAGGCCCTGCTCTAAGTACTTGATGAACATAGAGTAGTTACATGATTATCTAGGTTTTGGAGATGAGGAGACCAAAAGATCGAGGTCACACAGATAGAAAGATGTAGCCCTGGTATTACTATGAGTCAGAGGTCAGCTGGAGTAAAACATGGGCTTCCTGGGGGATTTCTTTTGCTTTTGCTTAATTTTCCATTCCAGTGGGTCAAGCCCAGGACCTTGCACATGCTTAGGTAAGTGTTCCAGTGCTACGCTATCTCCCCAGCCCCAAAGAGGTCTTGAACCTCACACTGTGGAGACCACCTTGGAGCCTGAAGCAAACAAAAACTGTATACTATATATACACTCCTCCAAATAGCTTCCTTTATTTTGAATTCTGGGGAAAAAATTAAGAAAAGCTCTATCGAAAGAGTGAATGTGTATAAAGACCCCATTCCAACCAATTCACACACCTCTAGCAACTGTAATCCAGCCATCAGAGAGAGGTGGAATCTGGGGACCAGAACTGGAAGAGGCCTCACGAGAAGTTAATGTTTCCATCACACAGAAAAACATAGAGTGGCAAAGCAAAAACAGTTCTGACTTTAAAATCTTGGCATTTTCAAAGTCCGAGGCTAGGGAGGCCCCAAGCCCTGGGTTAGGGCTTGCTCTTGTTAGTTTTGCTATGGTCTTGTTGTCAAAATGCTTTCTAAATATTTGCCTTTTACCTAGAGACCTGGGCTGTTCTCAACTGTGTTTGGAAAAGCTTCTTTCTACGTAGACATCAGTCAGCGTTGAAATGCATGACTGGTCCAAGTGCTTAGAATAAGAAACTGTGCGCTCAGTCCCAAATGGAACATCTTTCTCAGCACACTCACTGTTGTAGAATATTAATTTAAGATGTGTTACATTTGTTTATGCCGTGGAACATTTGTTTAGTGATGCAGTGATGCAAAGTTGTGTTGCATTCATTTATGTTGCATTTGTTTAACTCTGTGAAGCTGTGTTACTTTGCCTGTCTAGAACACCTGATGGTCTAATAAAGAGTTGAATGACCCATAGGGAGACAGGAGATATGATAGGCTGGCAGGCAGAGAGAATAAATAGGAGAAATCTGGGGAAAAAAGATCAAGGAGCAAGAAAGGGGGAGAGGAAGGCATCAGGGGACAGACACCCAGCTACACAACCAGCCAGGGAGCAAGGAGTAAAAAAAAGTATATAAAATAGAGACAAGTAAAAGCCCAGAGGCAAAAGATAGATGGGAATAATTTAAGAAAACCTGAGTAAAAATAAGCCAAGCTAAGGTCAGGCATTTATAAGTAAGAATAAGTCTTCATGTGATTTGTTTCGGAGCTAAGTGGTGAGGCCCCAAAGAGTAAAGAACCAAAAGAGAGACAGAGAGAAATAAAACACCACCCACTACTACCACCAGCATGGAGAGGGCTTGGGGACATTGTGGAAGATACGCCAGAGAATAGGAGGGGTGAGGGTGCCGGGAAAAGCAAGCAAGGGGCAGGACTCTACATGACTGTACTTGAACTCACAGCCGCTTTGGTGACCTGCATAAGACCAAGCCAAAGTTGAGGTATAGATGGGGCAGGGGCTCTCTGGGACCCAGCCCTTACTGAGAAGCTACTTGAGAAGAGAGATTATTCTTCTCTGAGTGTTTGGCCACTGACAGGTTTCTAATGCTCCTGCCGATGGCCCCACAACCATGAGCATCTCTAACTGGATTTAGTGGGTTATTTGAAACAAAACAAAACAAAACAAAAACATAAAATTGGGTACAGGCTGTGCTGGGGGCTAGGGGGTCAGAACGAGAGAAAAGTGGGGTGGATATCATATTTCATTGTATACATGTATGAAAAATTTAAAAATAAATAAAAATGAGGCTGTGATGTTTGTTCATTGTGGTCTTTTTGAAACATTTTTAAATTAGCAGTAAATTAGCATTTATTTTGGTTATAAAAGTTTTTGGCATCCTGGTGGTTTTTACTGCCAAAGGTGAGCAGCTCATCTGTCTCTGAGCCTGAATCACGTGACTGACTTCTATCATTTCCAAAGGCAGGCACATACAGACAATGTGCCCAGGGCCTCCTCTTGGGGTGTGTCCTTGGATCTGCTGCCCTAGCTCAGTAAACCTGAACTTTGGGGAGCCAGGTGTCTCTGTTTTCAGTGCATACCATCTGCTAGAAACTGTGCTGTGGGTGGAGAGAAGAGGTCATCCTCCTACCAAATTTCATTGCATGGAAGATGCCAGTGCTTGGATGGTGTAGAAGAGCAACATCTGCTTTCAATGGTGCCTTTTCTTCCTCCTTAAATTTTTTTTCTAGAAAATCTACCACTTTATATTTGATTTTTTAGGAGATTGTCTATTTGTCAACATTGACTTCTGGGGCGGGGAGAGGATATTATAGAAACAATAAATTTCTTATTAAAAGTTTTCTTCTCGGGCTGGAGAAATGGCTCAGTGGTTAAGAGCACTGACTGTTCTTCAGGAGGACCTGAGTTCAATTCCCAGCAACCACATGGCAGCTAACAACTGTGTGTAATTCCAAGATCTGACACCCTTACACAGTTATACATGCAGGCAGAACACCAATTCACATAAAAAAATAAAAATAAAATATTAAGAGTTTTCTTCTCTTCTTTTTTTGAAGTAGGGTGGGTCTTGTGTAGCCCAGGCTGGCCCCAATGTACCCAAGGATGACCCTGAGCTCTTGCCCATTTTGCATCTAGTTCCCAAATACTTGGAAAGTGTTTTCTTCTTAGTTAAAAAGATCCTGGGGCCAGGTGGCACACACCTTAACAGTAATACTTGGAAGATAAAGAACAAGGAATCAGAATTCAGACCACTTTTGGCTACCTGGTGAGTACAAGGCCAGCCTGGGCTATGTGGGACTATATGCAAAATAATAATAGTAGTAGCAGAGAAAGAAGGACAGAGGAAGGAAGAAAGGAAAAAGGGAGAGAGAGAGAGACGGAGGGAAGAAAGGGATGGAGGACGATTTGGGAAATAGGTTTTTAGCCTGACTACAAGCCAGGTATAATCTGAATCAAACCAAAAAATGTTGTTCCCTTGGTCTAGTTCCAGGTTCTGATTAAGCAACACTCAAATGTACCACCCATTGCTCAATAAGTGTCGCAAAATTGAACGAAGTTAAACGTGCATGCTTTTAGCTCTAAAGGACAGGCCATGGGACACCTTTGGATGCCTGTCTTAAGTGGTATGTATGATGAAATCAGGTGCCTGCCAGTGTGCTGTGGCAATCCTGAGAAGGCAGAGATGTCTCCACCCTGATTCTAGTGCTGGAATGCAGAAAACTAGACACAAATACAAAAGGGAACAAAAATAAAGTCACACCCAAAGGGTTCACAAAGAACTAGCTGTTTCCTCAGCAAGTAATTTGATCGCTCTTTTTCTCAAACACTGAACGGGTTCATTTGTGCCTGACTTCTAGTCCTAGTGTTGGGAAAATAAAGAGAAATCCATCCACAGACTTCTTAGTGGCCCCAAATAAATTTAAAGGAGTGTGTGTGTGTGTGTGTGTGTGTGTGTGTGTGTGTGTGTGTTAGAGAGAGAGGAGAGGTACTGTACCTTTTCATGTAGGTATGTACACACATATGGGAAGACAGAGGCTGGCATTACTGACATTGAGTGTCTTCCTCAATGGCTTCTTCCCTTAACTTTCGGGATCAGTTTCTTTCGCTGCCCCTGGGCCTGATCAATTCTCATGGGGTAGATAAAGGAGCTTCAAAGAGTCTCCTCCCTGAGATTACAATGCTGGGGTTACAGACACAATTAGCTTTTCCGTGGTTGATGGGGACCCAAGCTCATGTCTTTGCACATGCTCAACCAGCCTGAGTTTACTGCCTGAGCCTCCTCTCCAGCCCCAGAAACCCAGCTTTACAGTGGTCAAACATGGCTGTGCAGAATGAAGACTGAATTTCCCAACTTTCCTTGCAGTCAGATGTGTCCAGGTGATCCTGTTTTGGCCAACAGAATGTGAGCAACATCACAAAGGTTATGAATGGGAGCAACATCTAAAGGTTATGAATGGGAAAGTATGATGGTTAATCTTCATAAAACCCACCAGTCAAGTGGGTGTGTTTGTGAGGGTGTTTCCAGAAAGGTTTAGCTGAGCAAGGAAAAGCAACCCTCAAACATGGATGCCATCAACCCCTGGCCTAGGGCCCTAGACTGGACAAAGAGGAGAACATGCGTAGAGGCCCCAGCATTCATTCCCCCTCAGCCTCCTGACTGAGGCTGCCATGTGTCCGGCTGCCTCCTGCTCCTGCAGCGATGCCTACTTCACCATGATGGTCTGTCCCCTCAAACCATGAGCAGAAATAAACCCTTTCTCCCTTGATTGCTCGTGTCAAGTATTTGGACATAGCTCGGAGAAAAGGAACAATACAAGAATCGAGAGCCATCTTGGGCCATGAGTACAGACAATGTCCTGTGAATGATGAGACAAGACAAGACGAGTGTGTGGACCTTGACCCAGATGAGTCCAGGTATATTTTGTAGTTGTAATTATTTTTTAAAATGTGTCTAATATTTTTTTCAGTATTGAAACTGAATACACATGTTAGATAAGAACACGAGGCTACATCTCCAGCCCTTTCCATACTTTTATTTTTGAGACATGGTCTCAGTAAGCTGCCCAGTCCAGACATGAATTCACACTGTTGCCCAAGCAAGTCTTCAACTTGTGACACCCCTGGCTCAGCTTCCCAAGTAACTGGGATTACAGGCTCATGCCAGTAGCCCCAGCTAAAACTACTTTTAATTATAGTCATTGTAATTAATTTTGGTATATGATCTTTTAAAAACTTTCAAGTGTGTAAATATTAGGTAAATCCTTTTCTGTTGTTCTGCAGGATTAAAAACACAGATCACTGGGTGCCATCTCTCATGTGTACCTACAGCCTATGCATTCAAAGACAGTACTAAATTCTCACATTCCCATTCATCATGGGGCAACCTTGACAGAAATTCAATTTTGGGGTTTGTTGTTTTTAGAATCTATTAGTTCAGAAGAACAGAAAGTAAAGAGATTGTTTGGAAACTGAGCTTGAACTCGTACAGTCTCTGAAACTGTGGAAGCCACCTCTGAGGCAGACATTCCATGAACCATCCTCCCTCTCTGCCACAAGCTGACTTTTATAACCAATGGGACTTTATTGGCAAACAGGCAGCAACCACAGTGTTTTCCCTATGAGGGATATCAAGTTGGAAGTAGCTGTATTATGTCTACTCAAATATGTTTGTTTTGCTTTTTGAGACAGAGATTCTCTGTATAGTCTTGGTTGTCCTGGAACTAGCTATGTACACCAGGCTGGCCTTGAACTCACAGAGCTCCGCCTGCCTCTGCCTCCTGAGTGCTGGCATTAAATATCTGTACCATCACCACCTGGCTGCTCTCTGTGTTTTTGTCTGCAACTAAACCATCACGTGCTCCCCTTACTCAATGAGATCAATAGATTCTGTCAGTGATTTTCTGGATGTCGTTTCTCTGGTGACAGGTGTCCATCATTTTAGCAAGCCTGGGATCTTAAACTTAGTCTTTGTGTGGAAGCAATCAGCAAGACTAGTCTGTCAGCCTCAGTCATGGAGCTTGCCCAGACTCTAATAGATTTCACTGCATGTTCTGAGGCTGTAATCCACAGAACTGCGGGGAGCCCCTCACATTGTCAAACAATTGCCATGTTGGAAAAAAATACCTTGAGTCTCTCTGTAAAAACAGAGCACAAGGAGGTGAGCGTAACTTACAGATGAGGAGCTTTTTGGAAAAAAAAAAAAAAAAAAAAAGCAAGTTAAGAGGCTAACAAGGACAAGTAACTTCTTGATTATGTAACTTGAATCTAATTTAACAGCTAAATTCCTTTGAGGAAACTGGACCAGATCCCATGTAATAACAACATCCTGTTACCAATGCCAAGATGGAATGTGGCAAGGTGGGAAGGAAATATGCTCAAAACCAAGGGCTGTGACGTCAGGCTGGTGACTGACAGAGTTCTGGGCTTGGCTTGTGCAAACCTGTCTGACTTGAGGAACCTAACTTTCTGAGCCTTAGTTTTCCTATATGAAAACAGAAGCCCCATCAACGAGTACGCTGTAAGATTAAACAAAGACACTTGAGAAAACGCCAGCATCCACTGGCATTGTTACCACAGCATAGTACCTTAAGCTGAAAGCTGTTAAGATTCAAATGTCTGGATTTGGAGCTATTTTTGCAAGCAATGATCTCCTAAAAATAGGACTGTTTACTCTCGTAGCTTTGGAGAATAGCTATGACTTGGTCTATGACCAAGTAGATTCTGTGGTAGAGAACTAAACATCCTGGCGAGTGCCTCTCAGTTCAGACCACAACCTGGACCTCATTCCAGCGAAGTATGAACACCCTTGAAAAGAAAGACCCTCAGATGCAACCCAGCCAGGCTCTCAGAAACTTGTTGGGAGGAGTCAGTCTTGGGCCCTCTCTGTTTCAACCTGGCTGACAACACGGCTATGAGTTATATGAACTTCCTGATCTCATGGGCCCCTCTCCTCACCACCACGGCTGCCCACACCTTGTTAGCGAAGCATGCTCCTAGATCCCAGGTTACAATGTTTGATGGGACCTACACTGTCCTGGGTACTGAGCACTGATGGGCACTTTTGCCACAGCCAGCTCTAAGGAGAGCAGCCTGGATAGTCCTAGGCAGCAAACCCCATTCAAATTCCAACCAGGCTCCAGCTGAGGAATTTATCATCGGACATGCTCATCTCCTGAAATAATATCCTCCATGGTTTCTTACATATCACATACCCTGAGACTTCAGTTAGAAATGGATTGGTGAGCTTGCCCAATAGACAATCAGGAGTGCCCGAACATACACAGAACATAGAGTTACTTCTGAGATTTAAATTTTCATTTTCATGATGCATGGTTTCTTAATAACAATAATTTATTTTTGTCATGAATCTATTTTACACATTGTTTCACACATCAACAATTGGTGTGTGTGTGTGTGTGTGTGTGCTAATAGTATTGAAGACTATTTTTTCTCTTATTCTTCTTTATCACATCTCCAGACTTATAAGATGTCCAATATGTGTCTGAGTTCACAGTTAGACACTGTTGGTGACTGGACAGCTACATGCTACTTGTAAGGTAACCAGAAAGTAAGGGTTTCTAATTTTTAGAGATTTAAATTTTTATAATATACTTTAAATTTTTGTTGTCAACTCTAAAAATTTTTATGAAAATTAATAGGAAAAGGAATAGGAGTTAAGAATAAAAAAGATAATATATAAAGACACTTTATAATGTACCAAGAATGAGTATGTTTCTTTTGGGCAGGGGTTGAGACAGGGTTTCTCTGGGTAGCTTTGGAACCTGTTCTTGAACTCGCTCTGAAGACCAGGCTGGCCTTGAACTCACAGAGATTCACTTGCCTCTGCCTCCTGAATGCTGGGATTAAAGACATGAGCCACTACTGTCCAGCCCATGTTTTCTTTCTAAGCCTGCATATTCAAAACATTGAATAGAAGCATAGATTCGAAAGTTTGGGAGGAACTTTCAATAAAACTGTTCATATTGTTTCTTTGAATCCAAGACTCTTCAGATGAACTCTTAGAACTATTTACGAGTTCAGCAAGGTACCTATATAAGAATGAATATTCCCAAATTAATAGTGTCCTTATATACAAGCAGAAAACTAAGAAAAGGTATAACTTTTAAAAAGTGCCTGTCTTAGGGTTTCTATTGCTGTGAAGAGACACTTATGACCACAGTAATTCTTGTACAGGAAAATATTTAATTGAGTGGTTTACAGTTCAGAGGTTCAGTTCATTACATCATGATGGGATGGTTCTAGAGAAGGAGCTGAGAATTCTCCATCTTTGATCCACAGACAACAGGAAGTGAACTGAAACACTGGAAGGTATCTTGAGCATAGGAAACCTCAAAGCCCATCCCCATAGTGACACACTTCTTCCAACAAGGCCTTTTTTTTTTTTTTTTTTGTAGTATTAAGTTTTTGGCCTGGCCTTTCAGGTCTTAGCCCTGAGGATCTGGCCTGCAGTGTCACAGTCCTACAGAGACATACACAGTCCCACAGAATCACAGAATCACACAGATGCTTATATTAATTTTATGCTGATTGACATAGGGCCCAGGCATATAACTTGCTGACTCCTTCATCTGAACTCAACTCATGATTCTTATCTTGTTCATCCATGCAACTAGGTACTTTTTTTTCAGCAGCATTTCAACTTCTTTCCTCTGCATCTTTTGGCATCTCTGTGGTGTCTTTGCTCTGCTCTGAGATGTTCCCAAAGTTTTCTTAGTCTGGTAGTCCCGCCCACACTTTGTTTGCCTTTAGCCAATCAGCTTTTTATTAAACCAGTAGAAGGGACAAATATTTACAACATACCAACATAATCCCACTACATTTTTTTGGGGGGGGGTTTCATGACAGGGTATCTGTATAATAGCCTTAACTGTCCCGGAATTAGCTCTGTAGACCAGGCTGGCCTCAAACTCATCACAGAGATTCACTTTCCTGGCAGGGGGTCTACCCAGATCTGGTAGACATGCCTGACCAGTCCTGGGAAAAGAACATGTCCTATGCCTGACTAGTTCTGGGAGAAGAGTAGACCTAATGGGGGAGGGCGCTGCCCAGTTCTGGGAGAAGAATAGATTTTTACTTGTCTACTTCCGAGAAAAACAGTCACCCCAGTTAGGGTTCGTGTGGGGTCCACCCAAGTGGGGTCCAAAGATATCCTGGGGCAGAAAGTCCTTGAGTAAGAGCCAATCAATAGCACACTAGCACCCAGTCCCCAGGCAACCGACTGTGTTGTAGTTTTTGCCTTTAAAACTTTGCTGTTACCAAGGATAGCAGCTCTTCCTTGCTCTGTTACCACAGAAGCTTGGAGTGAGCTCCCTGCCTGGCTTGTGTTGCACTACCAATAAACCTTGCTGTTGCATTCCAGACATTCATATCTCTAGGGGTCTAGCTTTGGGCATAACATAGACATCAGGTCTAGTGATAGAGCTCAGTGGGTAAAGTACTTTCCATGCAAGTATGAGGACCTAATGTCAACCTTCAGAAAGTAGGTAAAGCCGAGTCATAATGGCATGACTGTAATCCCAGTGCTGAGGAGACAGGGTCAGGCAGATCCCTTGGGTCACTGGGCAGGCTAGCTTAACCAAAGAGCCCTGGGTCCCAGAGATACCTGTTTCTAAACAAAACAAAACACACACACACACATTTCCTCGCTCCTGCATGTATGCACATTTGCATACACACTCTCTTACACACAGAAAACCCCCAAGACTGAAGAAATAAAATTACTGAGTGGAAGGAAAAAGAGAAAGAGAAGAAAGAAGAAAAAGAAAAAAAGGGTGTCAGGGGAGAAGAGGAGGAGGAGGAGGAAGAAAGTGAATTTTGTTAGACTAAGTCCAAAACAGCTTCGAGAAAGGCTGTGGTTTGGGTTGGTTTTGAAATTTTCTTTTTGTCTTTCTTTTAAGGCACCTCTGGTCACGAACCAACCCAATTGCAAAGGAGTGAAATCAGGCTTCATCTGGGAGAAGAGAAGGAGCAGGCTCCGCTTTCAGCTGGCAGGAGAGGAGCATTCCAGCCGAGGGGCGCACACAGGCAGGAAACACGAGCCCCAGCTCATGCCTCTCAAGGTGCATAGGAGTTGACAATGAGCCTGTTCCAAAGCTGGACTCTGGACCACAAAGAATGGTAGAAGGAGCTGAGCTGCCCTCTCAGTATACAGTGACAGAGCCAGCCCCGGGGCTTCAGAGACACATCATCATACTTCTAAATGGATGAGGGGAAAGAAAGGCAACCCGGGCTTAAAAAGCAACACACAATTAGTTGAAATATGTAAAGCATCCCCAATGTTGACTATTGGCTCAGAATCAGTAAAAAGAAAGACTACTGGAAAAAAAAAAAAAAAAGAGGAAGAAGGGGTTGAGCATATTTTGTTTTCAGTAATGAGTGAGATTCCAAAGGCAAAGCCACCCCTCGGCACAGTGCTAACAGGCGATTCATGCCACAGAAAGGGCTTGTTTCATTTTGACAAGACTTTAAGAACCTAGTAAATCTAAGGGGTAATACCATTGCATATTTTCAAAGGTAGTAAAGCTGAGGCAATGAAAGAAGTCTCAATAAATCCTTACTTTCAGAATACTGCTGACAAGACTTGGGACCTTGTGTTTCTGACTGGATTATTCAATTTGACATTTGAACAAGATGTAGTAAAAACTTGCTTCAAGGACTGGTTATATAACCACAGAATTCTTTTTTGAAATTCTTATTTTAAAATGCAAACATCAATGACATCCAAGTTCAAGCCTTTCCCTTAACAACCGGGGTTCTGAAGCTAATTCATACATCCTTTTTTTAGTAGCCCAGTGACTGTGTGTTTAGTCAGGTGTTAGAACAACAGAATTCTCAAACTGGCTTTACAGTAAACCTCCAAGGGAAAATGAAGGACTGTATCTAAAGAAGAATTGCATCTAAAGAAATAAGAGCAACAAAGAAACCTAGGAAAAGGAAAAATCCTATTAAGAACCCTAATCATTTGCTAACTAAAGGAAATTTAGGGGGGGAAAGAATGTCTTCTAAAGCACTTTTCCTTAGCCTGTGGGCTGAAGACCCCTTTGGGGTTGAATATCCTTTTCACAAGAGTTTCATATCAGATATCCTGTGCATCATATATGTACATCCAAATTCCTAACAGTAGCAAAAATCGCAGTTACGAAGTAGCAAAAAATAATAATAATAATTTTATGGTTGGAAATCATCACATGAAGGGCTGTACCAAATAAAAGGTCAGGGCATAAGGAAGGTTGAGAACCTCTGTTCTAAGGTCCCCATGGACATAAGAAAATAAATAAATAATTAAAAGTAGTGGCAGAAGTTACAATAATTCAGAAACATCTTTGTTTCGCTTTTCAACTTTTAAATAAACTATTGAAAAGGGCAGTAAAAATGAAAGTACTATGGACTTGAAGTCCAGCTCCAGTGAAAGCAAGAGAGTTGAAGCTAAGCATCCTGCCTCCTTTTCCTAGCTTGACATCATCTGCACACCCCCCCCACACACACACACACACAAAAGTTAAATACATCATTGACTTAAATTCATGATCATTGTAATTCAGGTGCTAAAATAAAACAAATGTGTGATGATATTAAAAGCATTGGCACCTAGAAACCAGTTTATTTTTCCCTTATTTCAGAAACAATTTGGGTCTGAGTTTCTAAAGCAGCAAAGTCCCCCAGGTGCTTCCTGAAAGTTGAGAGAAACAGTCTATTTGAGGACATCATGGGACATTTCATTTCACCCTCTTTTCTCCGATGCGCTTCTGTGTGTTACTGGAAACTGGTTTGAAATCAAAGGCTTTTAGGAGGCAGTTTTCCACGCCTTTATCTCAGGGCATAAATCTGTGTGGTGGTGCAGATGCTGAAGAGACACAGGTTTAGACCCGGGATGGAAAGTCTGTTTTCATTCTATTTGTTTCGGTTTGAATTTTGTTGTTGTCTGTTTATTTTGCTCTTGGCTGACACCCAGACTTTGTATCTCAATGTGACTGTGTTTTGTTGAAGCTGAGTTTTGAGGATGAGGGAGTTTGGTATAAAACAGCCATTTTTTTCCCCCAGTCCACTGAGTAGTTTGGGAAATAAAACCACTGTGGAAGTTCTACCCCCCATCCGCAAAGTTGACTTTAATCTAAAAGGCAATTGGGGGTGCTGCTAGCATCACTTATAAGCCATTTAATAGCAGCTTGAATCCCAAGTTCTAAAACTTGACTTACCCATTGGGATCTGGTTTCACCTGCAATGCTTCTACCTATAAAACTAAGTGAGGAATAAGATGAGGAGGGGCTTGGTGTAGGTTGGATGCTTTAAGCCCCTGAACTCATAAACTGACCAAATATCACTTTGCTCTGGATATAGTGTAGAGCCACCGGGGTGACATCCACCGGTAAAGCTAATCCCCTTGCTGGATCACCTTTCACTGGCAGGAAATTAATTTTGTGGTTCCTAGAACTGGGCTGACATCTGGTATCAGGAGGCTGGTATGGGGAGGGGTAGCGGGACCTTTCATTATGGTTGTATTTAATCTATGTTTTTGAACTGAGCTAATGGGAGACAACACTCTTACACATGAAACGAGTGTTTCCCTGATTCTCAAAGCAGTCAGCTTTCTGGGGCCACAGTAAAGGTATGGAGGAGCCACCAGCCACAGTCCTGGATGTCCCTGGACAGTAGGATGAGTTTGCCAAGGCTGGCCTCATGCTTCATGCTAGTTCTAAAGGCTCTGGCAGAGTACTGCATCCTCCCGAGACCTCTGTTTGGGACAGAGATTTAGCTTTAAAGACATTTAATTTGCAGAGAAACACTAACTTATTTGCTCTCAATACCAAATGTTAATAGCCTTTTAAAGAAAGCATCGGGCTGAAGAGGTGGTTCAGAGGTTAAGAGCACTGAACTCAGAAGTTCTGAGTTCAAGTCCCAGCAACCATATGGTGGCTCACAACCATCTATGATGACATCTGGTACCTTTGTCTGTATACTGTATACACAATAAATAAATAAATCTTTTTTTAAAGCATCCTAAGCACTTGAAATGTGAAAGATGCTAATTTATTTATGTCTGGGATATCAGTAGGATTATGTGCTTTTGAAATTGTTTTAACATGTCTCCTGTGGTACCCCTTTATCCAAAAGTTCTGCGGCCAGGGATCTACTCCATGCATATGCTCCCATAAGCACACAGGGCTTTCATGAGCCTTACCAGCTCTAGTGTAGAAGGAGAAGGGGGACGGACATGACAATCTAACCATCCACTGATGGAGGGCTGAGTCCATCAACAAAGGTGCATTCATGGGCTGGAATATGTTGCTGTTGTTAGAAGATTGAAGCTACATCAAAAAAAAAAAAAAAAAAATGAAAAGTTATACAGACCCCAAATAGCAAACCTGGGAAGCAAATCACAGAGCAGAGTGTGCGCATAATACTGTTTGCGTGTAGTTTTAAAAACTGATTAAAAATAGATGTTTCTCTGGCATTAGAATATTCTGATTTTTTTTTCCCAAATAACTAACACTACCCTTGGGGAGTGAGGTGGGAACGGGGTGGGCAATTTTGTTCTCCACTTTAGTGCCTGCTGAACTTTCTAGATTTTTTTAATCATGACTTTGTTGTTTTCAGACTAATTGGAAAACTGGTTAATAAAAGATTATATTTACTCTGGACTGAGAGAAACAAGACAGACGGGTGGCAGCCACATTCCCGAAACCCATTTGCAGGAGGATATCTGGGGCTAGGGGAAGGCGGTAACCCATCATCTGTGGAGGAAAGCGTCAAAGCCTGCGGTGTGCGCTCAGCGCCACGCGCCCTTGGTGACGTTGCCTTTGTAACAGTGGCTTTCCATACCCCCCACCCCCAAGACACGCAGGGCGCCAGCAGCAGCTGCCACGCCGCAGACCCATTGGGCTCCGCACTCCCGGATGGTCGCAGACAAAGAACGCTGCTGCGTCACCGGGTGGCACCTCAGCCCTTCCCTCTCCAGGGCCAGGGTGCGCCCCAGACAGCCTGAGCCCCCGCAGGAAGAATGGAGACTGTAAAGGAGATGCCCCCGCTCCTGCAGGCGCACACACCTCTCTCCCTCCACTATCTCGATCCTTCTCCCTTATCCAGTTCCTCGAAATAGCTCGAGCCGGCCTAGTCCTAGCTTCTGTGTATGTAAATCAAGGTCAAGTTGCTTCCAAGCTCTAGCTGAGCCAGTTTTGTAGCAGCTCACACCACCCCTCCCCGCACCCTTACCCCGGCCTCATTAACTTCCTAATTAAATGCCAAGTCTTTCAGAAGATTTGTAGCTTTTTTTTTTGTAACTTCTTCCAAATCTAAAATATTTACTCCCCCATCCCAAGCCGAAGCGTATCTCATAAAGCTGCTTTTTCATATGTTGTTGTTTTCAATCATCACTTTGTTCCAAGAGTATTCTGAGGCTTAACAAGCAACAAGCAAAGACTTGTTATCCATCCGCCGGGGTTAAGAAGGAGCCAGAGAGTTTAAAGAAAAAGTTAACTCGTGTATGGTCAGGTACTCTCTCCTTTCCTCATAACAAACTCTTAACTCGCTGGGGTGCTTAGGATATAAATGAAGGAAAAGCCTGTGATTTGCATGCCCGGACTGCGAAGCTAACTTTTCAATAGTCCGTTTCTCCCAAACTTAGCTCTCCTTGCCAAAAAAAAAAAAAAAAAAAAGCAAGAACAGCAAACTGCAAGCAATCAAACCTTTCAAGACTAACCCGCGTCATCTCTGGTTGCCAAACTGAGGCATGTCATTAGAAAATAGAGAGAAAAAAGGTGCCCTGTTTTTCCTAAATTGTGGGACTAATCTAGTGTCGGTAGCGAAAACTGTTATTTTCCTTATTGGAAGAAGTCCAAATTCTCGGTTATTTTTGAAGAAAGGCCGTCTAAACAATCCAGGACTTTGTCAACCCTTCAGCTTTGGCACTCACAGGACGCGGTGTGAACAGCTCTCAAAGACTGAAGTTCTTTTATTTTTCTCAGTCCCTTGAGAAAGAGTTTTGCCACAAAGTTCTAATGACATGAAGCCCTACAAATCGGCTTGGAAACGTCTCAATGTGTTTTTCCTGGAAAAAAAGGGCCAGACATCGATTTTATCTGGCAACCATCAAAATATATCAGACCGCAAAACTATACATTCCTGGACCTCACATGGAGGCAACCCCGGAGCCCAGCTGCTGAGGCGTCTCGGGGCAGCGGAACTAACCACTGCTACTCAAAACTCACAACAGCAAAAGAAAATCAAACCAGAGTAAAAAATATAACAAGCAGCAGGAGGGACATGTCTAACTCATCTTTTCTATTTCTGGTTTGAGACTATATTAAAGGCATTCATCTCGTTACATACACACACAAAAGCACAGAAGCTTCACTGGAATGTACTTTTTATTTGCAACTGCATCTTCTAAAACTCATATTAATAATTGATAAATAATATGGTGACTGTAAAACAAGAACTATCTTTGGAAAGAATGAGCCTATTTTGCAGTCATTCAGGACCTCCTTTGAAAAATACAGTGGGGTCTGCAGACTGTGGGCACTGTCAGGATATAATCTGCACTCTGGCCAGAGATGTGATAAGAGACTGGGCATCAAAAGGTGTAGGCCTAAGCTGGACCAGGCCTGTATATGGAAACACTTAGGAGGTGGAAGGAGATCAGGAGTTCAAGGCCAGACTCAGTGACATAAGAAGGTCAAAGCCAGTGTGGGCTACGTCAGAGTGTCTCAAAAATCATAAAATAAAACAAAAATCAGGACTAACAGACAGAGGAGCTGAGCCAGGGAAGCTGTTTTTCAGTACCGTTTTCCATACTTGACTGGTGAAAACTCGGTCCATGTCTTTTACTAGGGTGAAATTTTTTAAAGGTGGCGACAGGAAGAAAGGGAAGAATGGAATAAGCATAACAGAAGCTTGTGCCAGGAGGCCCTGATATGACTCGAAGAACACAGGTAACTAAGGAATGATGAGATGCTGAAGCCTAGATAAAGAGTCTTCCCCTGGGAAGAATACTCCAAATGGTCAGCCCTGAAGACATATGTACAGACTCAGTAATCCTGCACAAACTAAGAGAGTGGTATTTATGTATTTAGGAATATATATGTATATAAATACCCATGTATGTATGTAACAACAATTACTGAAAAGAGAGGCCATGAATTTGTACAAAAGCCAGAAGGACTCTGTGGGAGGGTTTGGAGGAAGGAGGGAGAAGGGGAAATGATGTAATTATATCATAATTTTTAAAAATGAGAGAAATAATTTTTTAAAAAGATTATTACTCCCAGTAGAAGCTTCAGGGGTACAGTGAGGTTGTCTGGACCTCTCCTTTGCCTCAATCCATTGGTACATTCATTGCCTTCAAAATCTCCCACAAATGTAGCCATAATCTACAGTGAGAATGCTGGTCTCTGGAAGAATTACGAAGATCATGGGCCTTCTCAGAAAAATGTACTACACACACACACACACACACACACACACACACACACACACACATACACACACAATACAAAGATAAATAAGACCGAAATATAAATGTGAGATCTTTCTCTAAACTGTGACACAATAATTTATATGCTTCCTTATTGATCCCTTAAATAATAAGATACAGCAATGGATCTAATATCCATGTTAACTTCAATTTGTTTTCTTTTTTTAAGTATAAAAGATATTTTTGAAGTTCTGCAGAGATTGCTCAGTGGTTAAGAACACTGGCTACTCTTCCAGAGGATTTGGGTTCAATTCCCAGCACCCACATGGCTGCTCATAACTATCTGTAACTCCAGTTCTAGGGGATCTGATACCCTCACACAGACAAATAAACACATAAAATAAAAATAAATCCAAATAAAAATAAAAGGTTATTTTGAAATATAAGCAATGACTATAATCCCATACCAAAATGCCAGGTTTCTATGAGTGATAATTTTGTCTCATCTGTTGCTAGACTCACATTTGAAGGAATGCTACTTTTCATTTAGAAGATGGTGACAATGACTGCGTAAACTGTTTTTCTAGTTGAACTCATCAATCCCCTGAATTATAGCTGTGGATCCCTTGCAAGTCTCAGTTGCAAAGTTGAGGTTGAAAAGCTCTGGTCCCATGCCTTGAGACTGTCACTCTGTACCCTAAAGTAAACATTAACATTCTGAAAGGCAGGTAAAGCCCTTAGTGCTGTGTGTTCAACTCAGCCTTCAAATCCAAGGACAAAAGTCACCTCCTCCCTGATGTCTTCCTTGATTTCCTTAAACAAATCTAGGTGTTTCCTCCCAGGGTGTACTGCTCTCTTCCAATTTACGTGTCTATTTGTGTATCACAAAGAGGTTGGCTCCAGGACCTTGTACAGGAAACTCCCAAATCTCAGATGTACACATCCTTTTATGCAAAATGGCAGAACATTTGCATGTAACTTACATATAGACTTTAAATCATTCTGGGTCATTTATGATGCTTCACATTTACGTCAAATGGCTGTTGCAAAGTCCAGGAGACAATGACAAGGACCTGTGCATGAATGGTATAATCACAATCTTCTAAAAATATCCTTGATTTGTCTGACATCATAGATCAAAATCTATAGATACAGAGGCATTAGGTAGTAGTCCCATCAGGCCAGGCTTCATGTCCTTCAGTCTCACTGGTCCATGATTGACGTTGTCTGAAAATATCAAGTAGCAAATTCCAGGAATAAAAATGCACAACTTTTTTCTGGGGCTGTCTTCTTTGGGTCTGGTTGTTGTCTGGGTGGACTAGGAATTGAACCAAGGGCCTTGCACACAGTAGACAAGTACTCAGTTACAAGTTTTATTATTAATTACTTATTTTTAAGACAGGATCTCACTATGTAGCCCTTACTGGCCTGGAACTTGCTATGTAGACCAGGCTAAGCCTCAACCTCACATTGGTAGGCCTGCCTCTGGATCCTGAATGCTTGGATTGAAGGCATACATTATCACACCCTTCTGCTATACATTTTAAATAACCTTCCTTCTGGCATGTTGCTATAATTATTGTTTGAGGATATTTGATTGCACTGTGATACTCTGAGACTGCTAATAAAGTTAAACCTTAGGGATAGAGTCCACAACCACCTGACTGTAATTAGCCGTAAAGATTTTGGAGGACCCAGATAGAGAGGCACAGGAAGAAATAGGGAGGGGCTTGGAGAGATGGCTCAGAGGTTAAGAGCACTGGCTATTCTCCCAGTTCAATTCCCAGTTCAACCCTGGACCAGGGTTCAATTCCCAGCACCCACATGGCAGCTCAAAACTGTCTGTAACTTCAATTTCAGGGGTTCTGACACCCTCACACAGGCATACATGCACTGATGCACACAAAATAAAAATAAGTAATTACCAAAAAAAAAAGTTGGGCATGGTAATGGACGTTGAAATCCCGGCACCTGGAAGGAGGGTCAAGAGTTTAAAGCCAGCCTCAATTACTGAACAAGTTCAAGGTCAGCCCGTGCCACATGATACTACATCTAAAACAAACAAACAAACAAAAAACCCAGAAGCCTATTCGGCATTATTGCCAATTAGGTTAAAAAAAAAAAAATTGAGAGCATTGAGAGTAAATAATCATATAATTTATTTGTGTTGAATTATTCACACTGAAGAAAAAGATAGGTTTACTTTCAACGGGGGAGGGGGGAGCCAGAGAGACTTTAATGAAAAGCTGGGTTCTTTATGATGCATGGTTCCACCTCAAGGCTGCAGACCTTTCCTTTTTGCTCACAAATGACTCAAAGAAAAGAAGGGATTTTGCCCTACTTGAAAAGGCTTTGACATACCAAAAGGAATGTAGAGACAAACCTGACAAATCCCTATGTGTCCTGCAAAACTTGCCCAGGGCCAATTCAGTCATGTGGGAGAGAAAAGGAAGTTGTCCAGTATGCGGCTTGGTGTCTGTGGTGGCTACCACCCACCAAGTCTTCTCCTCTGGTATGGTTGAGTGGCACCATTTTATAGCATTCTAGCCCACGGGCTAAAAGTAGTTAAGGTGTTAGTGTGAGTGCTGGTAGTAGATGTTCCGATTTTTCTTTTCCGGTTGGTTTAGCATTCTAGAATCATCTAAGGGATGGCTGCTTCATTAGACAGAGGTTTTGAGTGGCCAAGAGCCTGGTTGTTGACCTGAAAGGCTCAGATGTGGATATCTTTGTTAGTTTTAAGATATAAACCTCTGCTTAAATCATCGAGCATCTTGGCCTGTTCGTTTAACAAGGGAACTCAGCCTATGATGACTGGTGCATCTGTGGTGGTTTAAATGAGAATGGGCGCCATAGCCTCATAAATCTGCCGGCTTGGTTCCTAGTTGGGCTGTTGGGAAGGATTAGGAGGTGTGGCCTTGTTGGTGGGGGTGTCTCTTTATTGGAGGAGGTGTGTAGCTGGGGGTGGGCTTTAGGTTTTTCATCTCTTCCCGATGCTTGTGGATCAAGATGTAAAGCTCAGGTCTTCCAGGGCCACACCTATCTGCACACTGCCCTTCTCGCCACTATGATGGAAATGAACTGAGCCTCTGAAACTGTAAGCAAGCCCCCAATTAAATCCTTTCCTTTTTAAGAGTTGCCTTGGTCATGGTGTCTCTTCACAACAATAGTGACTGCCAATATCTTCACAGAATTTACCTCCAAAGAAAACAAAAGGATATTTGGAAAGAGATGAATGGATGTGGTTACACTGGCTAAGAATGAACCGCCTCGGCACGGGGAGGAAAAGATGTACTCTTACATTAGAGAGTCTTGTAGAGTCAGTACCTGGGATTCAGGCACATTCTGTAAAGTACTAACGATACTGTATTTAGACTCCAGGCAGAGTCGTGCCCTTTTAAAATTAACCACATGCTAAATACTAACTACATCTAACTATCTTACAGTGTTGAGTAAAGGTATAATAAGTTCACTAAGAAAACAAAAAGGAGAGAGGGAATAAAGGAAGCCATAGGTTCTTTTTTTTTTTTTTGAGTCAGGAAGTTTTCAACTCAAATCCCAGCTCTCTGTTTCAATACTCTTACTAAGCTTGAGCCTCTTTGTCTCTAAACTAGAACTCAGTGTGGTTTGTCGTGTACCAACGCGGACATATGTGGTGAGAACCAAGGGCAATGTCTGGTATTACTAAGTTTTTCCCCAGGCCTTTGAGAACCCACGAGTTGGTCTGTTTTAGAATCACTGCCTGACTCCCAGGCTTTGAACATCATGAGTTCCGCCATCTACCCTACACACCTTCAACCTGGTTCTCCTGACAGCTTTTACCTATTGTCAGGCTCAATGATCTGATCCTGCACACCTCTGTTCTCTCCCTGTCTACTACATCATTCTATTTTCTTATGGCTTAACAGATGACCCAAGTAAAGGTGATTTATAAATAAAAGGAATGAGGCCAGCCCACAGAGAGAGCCATGCTTACAACTCACTGTCATGGTGACTAACTCCCTGCCCAAAGGCAAGACCTTACTCCATGAGAAAACACTGAAGGCTCTAGTACCTTTGATTTCTATTATATTAGCAAGTAGATCTCAACTTGACTCTTGCTGGGAGCGAAGGAGATCTAAATAAACAGTGGCAGTTGTCAATAGCAGACATGGATACCAGTGCTTTAAGACAGATCCAGGAGGAACCATGCATAATGGTGCACACCTATAGTCCTAATTCTGAGCCGATCAGAGTAACAGCTGATCAAGCCCAGGAGTACAAGACCAAATTTAAACGATGGCTAGGGGCCAGAGAGATGGTCCAGTGGTTAAGGTCACTTGCTGTTCTTTTGCCGAGGATCAGGACCAGAGTTCAGTTCCCAGCATACATATCATGTTGTAATTCCAGTTCCAAGTGAGCTGAAGACTTCTGGCACACATACACACACACACACTAAAACTTAACAACAACAACAACAAAAAAAATGGATAGCCTGGGCAAGAATGCTGACACTCAAAGTTATTTTCAGTGAGGCTGGGGTGGCTCGGTGGGAAAACATTTGCCTAGCATGAGCAAAGCTCAGGGATCGGTGATGAGAAAAAAACATTCCTTTAGTTTTATCAAGGGATCTAAGAATGTCCTTAATATGTTACATAGGATGGTGGTGGTGTTTTCATAACTTTTGTAACAATCTGATTGACAAGTGAACACAACGTTCAATGATCACCCATCCTTTAAGGGTCAATTGAAAATCAGAATAATCTAGAACTGGAGAAATGATCCTTTGTCCACATTTTTCAGAAAGGCCAGAGGGCAGCAAAGACAGCCCTCTGACTGCTTCCAAAGGGTTGGTTATTAGGCTAATAAAATTCTTCTTACCAGGCTAAAAACAGAGTCTACTAACTCTGAAAAGGAAATTTACATTTATATGTATATACACATATACATATATTATATACATATAGAGAGAGTACAGAGAATTTCTTTCCCCAAATAAGCTAGGGCCTGTTATAGCATAGAGATAAAATCTGTGCTAAAACCTGAGACTGCAACAGAATGTGGAGTTTGTCTCTGCCATCCCAGTTGTCTGTGTCATGCTCCTCCACTTCCCCAGTGAACTGACAGATGAGCCAACTTCCTGAAAGGGAGTGACCAAAGAACATCAGGACTCCACTCCACATTTTACAAATGTAGTAACTGAGGGGCTGGAGAGATGGCTCAGCGGTTGAGAGCACTGACTGTTCTTCCAGAGGACCTGAGTTCAATTCCCAGAATCCACATGGCGGCTAACAACTGTCTGTAATTCCAAGATCTGACATCCTTACACAGCTATTCATGCAGGCAAAACACCAAGTCACATTAAACAAATAAATATTTAAAAATAAAAAAAGAGCAGCCATTGCTCTTTAAAAAAAAAAAACAAAAAAAAAACCAAATGTAGTAACTGAGACTCTGACAAGTTCAATGTCTGCTCTAAGACAAAGCAACTAGAAATAGTTTCCATGTCTTTCCAGTCCCAGTTCAGAATGGTGCCCACCATGGGGCAGATCCCTGCTTTCCTGAGAATGCAGTTATCCCAACTCACCCGGAGTGTGAGCCAGTATCAGACAGAAAGCTGACAGACCAAAAGCTTCAAACCCTAGGACAAAGCTGAGCCGATGCCAGGTGACATCACTGCCTGCCTCTCCACTCCTCAAGGGCACCCCCTGTCTTCCTGTCTGCCACATACCCATTATGCTCACTCCCTAAGTCTCCTCTCCTGGCCTCAAACCTCAACCCTCGGGGATTCCAGGACAGCACAACAGCACAAGCTGAAGTCATTTGTTCTCCCTTTTAAGGAGCTTTCATATCAGACTAAGAGAGGAGAAGAGGTAGATATCAGGTATATTATATACACGGATTAAAATAGCATAGTGAACCCTTTACTGTGTGAAGTGCTTACCTGCTAATAATAAGGAAATCCTATTGGAACAGGCTGAAAAAAGAGAGGAGGAGGAGGGAGGAGGAGGAGGAGGAGGAGGAGAAGCCCTCTTTTGAAAAGATCAGTTTCCTACTGCCCACAGAATCTAAAATTATCATCAAGGTAAGGTCAGCAACTCTGACAGCAAGTCCCACAGCCCTGCTTCTACCCTCTTCCACCCTACGACCAAAAGATCTTCCTTACTCATCCATCTGAAGACTCCTTCCTACCTTAGTACTTAGGCACAAGGTACCTGCTCAGAGGCCTTCACTCGCCCTCATGGCAAGTTCAGGGCACCTGTCCCCATGGTAACTATAATGGCTGTATTTCTGTGTTGTGGAATGTTAGTTTAGAATGTGTTGCATTTGTTTGTGCTGTGGAACATTTGCTTAATGATGCAAAGATGCATTGTGTTCTTTTATGTTGCATTTGTTTAACTCTATAAAGCTGGGTTACTTTGTCTGCCTAAAACACCTGATTGCTCTAATTAAGAGCTGAACGGTCAACAGCCAGGCAGTAAAGAAAAATGGGTGATGCTGCCAGGCGGAGAGACTAAGCAGGAGAAACCTAGACTTGAGAGGAGTGAGAAGCAAGAAAGGAAGAAGGAGAGGAGGATTTCAGGGACCAGCCACCCAGCCACACAACTCCGCCACAGAGGAAGAAGGACCAGAAGATATATAGAATAAAGAAAGGTAAAAAGCCCAGAGGGAAACCACAGTTAGAGAGAAACAGGATAACTTAAGTTAGAAAAGCTGGCAAGAAACAAGCCAAGCTAAAGCTGGGCATTTATAAATAAGAGTAAGTCTGCTTGGGTGGTGGGACCCTAAAGAGTCAAAAACAAAAGCAACAACAACAAAAAGAAACACCCACCATATCTCTGCATACATGTTAGAATCTCTGGGCAGAATTGCTGGGCATTGTGTCTTCCATTTTCAAGATCCCATTTGATTTTCAATAAAAGGAATATGTAATGCCTTCCTAGGTTGTTGTGAAGATTAAATGAAATGGTGCCACAGGGCATGAGGAAGATCAAACTATTGAATAAATACGAATCCCATCTTCTCCGTCTCTCCCCAGAAAGCAAAAGGTCTCTCTTAATGTCAGAGTATTACTCTTCTCTGGGTTCCTTATGAATAATACAACAGGTACCTAATAAATGCTGCCAGGGAGGAGAGGGAAGGACGCAGGTAAGGGGGAAGGTTGGGGGGCGGGGTGTTGTGGAATATAAATAGAAGCAAAAGAAAAAACTGATTTACTAGACCTGAGTGAGTATAAATATTGGTCACAAGACTTTCAGATGGGGGCTGGAGAGATGGCTCAGAGGTCATGAATATTTGTTGCTCTTCCTTCCTGAGGACCTCAGCTCAGTCCCCAGCACCCACATATGGTAGCTCACACCTATAATCTGACATCTTCTGGGTATCCATGCATACACAGATATGCACACATACACATATATAAAAATAAAATATTCTCCCCAACTCTAAACTCTACAGATAACACTGAGTGATGAGGAAGAGGTGCTAAGTCAGAAAATGCCTGGCCCACCACTATAAGGGAATGTTGCTGGATATAAAGGTGGAACACGGCTTTTAGTGAAATGATTCCTGGTTCTGAGAGAGTAGCTTACTTGGTACAGTACTTGCCTGGAATATGGTGTTTTCACACATCCAGCACTGTATCAACCAAGCCTGATGTCACTTACCTGTCACCCCAGCAATTGGAAGGTGGTGACAGGAGCATCAGAAGTTCGAGACTACCCTACCAATACAGGGAGCTTGAGTCTAGGGCACCTAAGACCCTGCCTCAGAAGAATTTCTCTCCTAAAATTGCTCACACCTATCCCTGTAGTAGGATTATGCTGGCAATGTAAATATTTGTCCCGCCTATGGGTTTAATAAAAGCTCATTGGCCAAAGGCAAACAGGAAGAGTAGGCAGGGCTACCAGGCTAAGAAAACTCAGAAACATCTCAGAGCAGAGACAAACGCCAGACAAGAGACCAGAAAAGCACCACAGACACTACGGGGAGACAGCAGCAGACACAGAGGAAAGAAGCTGAAATGCTGCTCTGAGAAAAGGTACCAAGCCATGGGGCTGAACAAGATGGGTTGAGTTGAGATACAGGAGTTAGCAAATTATATGCCTGGGCCCTAGGTCAATCAGCGTAAAAATAATACACAAGCATCTGTGTGATTTTGTGGGACTGCATGTGTTTCTGTGGAACTGTGGATTTGAACCTCTGTCCAGGCCCAGAAAGTCTGAGCCAGAACCATTTACAACATATCTCACCTTCAGAACTGGGATTTGTACAAAAGATGATAGGAATAAGATTATTTTAAGAGCGCTAATGGGGTATCCAATAACGAACTCAAGAGAGTCCCTCACCACACGAGTGAGGCTTCATCCCTTTGGTTGCTTATCAATATCTTTAAATAAGAAACAAGGAGAATAAGTCATTTGTCTGTCAGTGGTTCCATTAAATGAGAATGGATGGAGAGAAAGCAGGAACTGTCCAAAACGATTGCCTGGCTATTTTCATGAATTCATCTTACCCCACTTTCTCCACCCTCTATTCTTGCAGACAGTGGAGAACAGATAAGCAAGTAAAAAGTATGCAAAACACAAACACACTTTCTGACCAAATCCAGAATTAATGTCTACTACCTAGAAATCCAGAGAAAAGAAGCTGGAAACCTGAGACACAGTCGTTCATGGAGACGGCAGAAGTTAAAATAGGAAAATAACTTCGCTGGGCAGAAACAACAGGGAGATGGTTTTCCTGAAAGATGAAGATCATAGCAACACGAGATCAAAATCTGAACAAGGGCTGCCAAACCAACAGGGAGAAAAACATTTGGCAAAAAGGCTATCTTTTTATCTTAACACCATTGGAAACTGGGACAATCTAGGAAAATCTGCAAAGTCCTGTGATGATTTAACTAGCAATGTCTCATTTCGCCGCAGCAAAGGGGCTCCCTGGGAGGAACGTGTGCTTAGACAGGGAGGGAGGCAGCTGGCAGGATTTCCTTAGCTCTCACCAAGACTCTGGCTTTCCTTCCCTCTGCTCCCAACAGAGATGAGGCCACAGAAGCCCTGTAATCCACCCCCAAATGTGCTCCTGCTCTAGGGCAACGCTGTTTCTCTAAGTGAAGAATGGATTTTAAAAGTGAGAGTTGTCTATAAAAGCAGTTTTATTTTTATGGCTCAGTAAATGTTTATTGAAGTGAACGAGTCCCCTTCTCCGTGACAGCGCTTGGCAGATCCCACCTCCCTTGTGGACAGGAGCTAGGGAAGGGATGGAAGATAACCCCCCACGCCTCTGCTTCAGCTGACCTACTAGCCAAGCATTGGGGACAAGGAGGCTTTTGGAGCTGAGTCTCTAAAAGTAACAGCTGTCACTTAAGCTGGGTGTGAGGCGAAATGACTTAGCTTGAAGTCACACAGAAGAGAAACGGAAGAAAATCTTCAAAATCAGATGAAGATGAGAAGACAGGACAGTGAAGCTAGAAGGCTCGCTCTCAGCAACAAACAAACTGGAGACGGCCCTTTTCCTTTCTTCCTAACAGAACATAAACCAGTCAAAAGGGGCTCTGATTGTTTAAATAAACAAATTAAAAAAAAATGTGTGTGAAATATGGGGTTGGGACTGGTTTTGGTTTAAAATCCTAAACGGAGCTAAAGAAAAACAGACAGCTTTAATCCTAAGGATTCTAACCTTGTCAGTTGTCTAACCGAAGGAGAGGACTGTTTTCCTCCGGTACTGGCCCATAATACAGTCACCGAGGATTATCTAATGGGCTAAAAGGACAGCACTATGATAAAAATACAAAAAAGTCAGGCAGGGACTGTGCCTGAGGGGCCAAGAATCAGAACAAACTCCATTGGTGAGCACCGGGTAGTCACCTAGTTACTGTGGCTATTGGGGAGGGGGGGCTTTACATCCGGCAGAGGCATCATGAAATCACCAGAGAGCATGGATGTGAGGGCTGCGACTTTAAAACAGCAAACAGATCAGAAACGCTGAGATGGAGTGGAGCTGAGGCTCCTTGGAAAAATGCTTGCCAAGCATTGAAGAAAGCCCTGTGTTCAG
>PVIH01012228.1:0-64593 GCA_004025045.1 Sigmodon hispidus
GTGCCTTTGAGCTGGTATTCTTCTCCTTCTTCTATTCCTATTATTCTCAAATTAGGTCTTTTCATGATGTCCCAGATATCCTGAACATTTTGAGTTATGGCTTTTTTAGTTTTACTATTTTCTTTGACTGATATATCTATTTGAGCTACTGAGTCTTCCACTTCAGAGATTCTATCTTCCATCTCTTGAACTCTGTTTGTTATGCTTGTATCTAGAGTTCCAGCTTTTTTCTTCAGGTTTTCTATTTCCATTTTTGCCTCATTTTGCACCTTTTTTATTGCTTCTATTTCAGCTTTTATTTCAGCTTTTATTTCAGCTTTTAGTTCCTGGCATGTTTCTTTCATAGATTTGTTCATCTCTTCCAATTTTTTGTTTGTATTTTCTTCTATTTTTTTAAGGCTTTTTTTCATATCTTCTTTCAAAGCTTCGATGATCATCAAAAAGGAATTTTTGGTGTTGCTTCCTTCTGTTTCCTCTTCATTGCTCAGTTCAGGTCTTGTATTTGTAAGATTGCCACTCTCTTCTGGAGTTACCATGTTGTCCTTTGTAGTATTATGTAATTTTTTGCACTGACGTTTGCCCATGGCTTCAGTGGTTCATGATTAGATGGCTCCTGGTCAGATGTGGCACTCGGGTTTGTGTGCCTCCTGTCACCTCTCTGGTCAGGGTCTGATTCTGTCTTTCAGAGACCCCTACGGTTGTTGGCCTGCTCAGTTCGAGGTCGTGGCTGGGAGCCCTGTCAATTCCCTCCGCAGGAGCTGTGGGTGTGGTCAGGGGCAGAGTCCACCTGCCCCTGCTCCAGAGTGCGCTGGGACTCTGCAGAGAGCACTTGGTCCCGGGAGCGGAACCGGAAGCAATGAGAGCTCAACTCTCCCTCCCAGGCTGGGATACAGACGCTGAGGCCTGTTGATCCCTCCTCACCTCTGGGCGGAGTCTGAATCTGCCCTTCAGAGACCCCTGTAGTAGATACGCTCGGTTCGAGGTCATAGTGGGAGCTGTGCAAACTCCCTCAGCAGGAGCTGTGGGTGTGGTCAGGGGCAGAGTCCACCTGCCGCTGCTCCAGAGTGTGCTGGGACTTTGCAGAGAGCCTCATTTTTTTCAAGATTGAGGTAAAGACAGTGTTCTGTTCTCAAAATGGAATGGAAAAGAAAGTAGTAAATAATTAAGGCCACCACTATGAGAATAGAATTTTTGTGGCTTCAGTTTGACAAAGATCCTCATGACTGTGTTCCCAAAGCAGGTATGATATTTAAAAGAAGGAGGAAAAACCTTGGGCATTGGAAATAGATAAAGCCCTACATGAATATATAATGAACAGACAAAGTCCAGGGTGAATTTGTATTACTAACTTTGGCATGGTAACATCAAAGACTCCAATGTAACAGGTCCATAGGAACTGGCAAAGCCTTCCACTGACTCATGTGCATGGTGACAATATATACAAAAACTAGCTAGTATAGCCTTCTTCTTCTTCTTCTTCTTCTTCTTCTTCTTCTTCTTCTTCTTTTTCTTCTTCTTCATGACTAAAACCTAGACTACTTCCTTATAGAGACTTCCCACAGAGATTGCCTAGCCCACCTCACTGTGTAAAATATAACACATGTACTGAGTATCTGGGTTATTCCATGGTTGTGCAATCCATCAGAGTGTGTACAACCCACCCAATCCCAGCTTTTCTGTATGTGTATCTGTCATTTCTTCATTGTCTGTCATTTCTTCACTTCAGTATCAGCCCCGGTCAGGTACCCAGGATCAAAGTACTCAGGACTCAATGCTTGAGAGAAGCTGGGTATCTAAAGCAGACAGTCTCCTGTTTTGTGATTATTTCAGAAACTTTTTCTAAGAGTTTCAGAAAATGAAGGTTAATTATTCTGGAAATATAAAGCCAACAAAGATGTTCTATGTAGTTGGGAGTTGATTGCATCCCTCAAATTATTTACATTTTATTAACAAAATAAAAATGTTTTTACAAAAGCCTGTCTTCACCCATGCACTTATTCACAAGGACACATATATGTGCACTTAATGACACAGTGCATAGTAACAGCCACATTAAATGTACAAGAGGCTGCCTCTAGATGCATCCCAGTCTACTCTCAGTTCTTTTCTTCATTAATTAGAAGTGACAGAATTACTTATGCCATCAACTTTCACTTCTTTCATATTATTGCTAAGTGATTTCAAAATAACAGGCAAATTATGCAACATTTCTTTTTAAGAGATGATGTCTTGACTCATCAAATTTATGACTCACAAAATTGCTTTCTGTATATCTGAAAAATAAATTATTCAAAAATAGCCAATCTTACATACATATATATTCTAGCTAATTAAAGCTTTTTTTGAGTTTCCCTTCAAAAATACATTAAATATATCACTTTTTTTCTTATTTTCTCATATCTTAGTAAAAATCTGACAAAATTATGTATGGATTGTAGCAGCTTCTACTTTTTTGCCCAGCTTCAATGTTTCAGTACGGAGGCTAGGAAGAAGCTAAAATGCTTACTATCATTTTATTGGAGCAGCCAGTTTCTCACATTAGGCCACATAGTGATGATGTTCAGACATTAAAATATGTCAGATATTTGTCACCATCACAGACTTCAACAAAAAAGACAAACATTTGGACTTTACAAAAACCACACCCACAAAGTGGCTTTCAAAGCCTCCGTTCACATATACCTTGGACAGAGAGAAGTTTACAATTATACATGCCCACATTAAATTAGCAGAGAGAGATCCCAAATAAATAACTTAATGATGCAACTCAAGGAAAAAAAGCCAACCTCAAAACCACAGGGCAGGAGAGTTGTATTAACAAGGGGATAGGAATTGCAAGGAAAATTCCCACCCTGATGGCTGGCTGGAACTCTAGGGAGCTCAGTGAATCAAGAACAGCCACTGGGGAACCATTCAGGAAAAGGAGCTAGGTCCTCCAAGGATAAACAACTGTGGATTGTCATGGGCAGTAAGTGGAGCCTTGAGGCGAGGGATCAGACTTTGTTTCTGTGGCGTGGGCACAGCACTTCAGAGCCCATTCCCTTCAGAGGAACACCTAACTCAGTCCTGATATTAGGATGAGGCAATCAGACTTGACTAGAGTGGATGTGCCATGCTGAGCTGACCCACCTTGGGACTTCTTGCCCTTTGAGGGGAAGGGATGGGGGTTGGGGAGCGGGGAGACTGAAGACTGACTGAGAGGAACTGGAAGGAGAGAAGGGAAGAGGAGCAAGGAGATACACACTAAAAAAGGACTTTATTTTATAAATAAATTTTTAAAAAGAAACATAGTTATAATGGAAATACATTTTGTAGTAGTACGCATTTCATTTACTTTGGAACTAGAAACAAAAAATAGTGTTTAATGTGTGAAAGTTCTCAGCTACCTCAAACAAGAGAGAGAAAATTCAAACTAGCAAGAGTCAAAATAGGGAATATAACAGACACCACTTAAAATCTTCAGAATAATTAAGGTACTGTTTTGTAAACTTATATTGATCCTATAAATTGAAATATTATATAATAAATGAATAAATTTCTAAATATATCTGACCTACCAAAATAGAACTTAGGGTTTAAAGACCTTCCAAACAAATTAATGACATATAGTATTGATGTAGTAATAAAAATTTTCTCCATGTTAGACGTGGTGGCATATGCCTATAATCCTAGCATTTAGATATATAGGCAAGAGAATCAGATGTTCAAGATTTTGTTACATATACACCCCAATGTCAACATTGGCTACATAAAACTCTTTCTCAGTACAAATCAAAATAAAACAAAGTAATACGAACCAAAAATTCTCCCAACAAAATAAGGCCAAAACCAGATGGGTTTATTGCTGACCTTTAGCAGACTTTTAAGAATAAAAATAGTGCTCAACAAACTACTCCATAAACTAAGAAGAGAAGCAAGACTTTCAAACTTATTCTATAAAGCCAGTATTGACCTAATATCAAGACTGGATGGCACAACCAGAAAAGAAAACCACTGAGCAATTTCTATGATAAAGATAGACAAAAAATTTACTGTTGAATGCTCAATCTTAAATGGAGCACATGTATTGCTCACTACAAAGTTCAGAGAACATGGTGGAAGATAGGGCAGGAAGAATATAAAAGCTGAACAGTGGGGAAGAGAATCATGAAATGCTGTTTATGAGTGCAATATCTTAAAGGTGGATTGCTCACTGTGATAATTAATATAGATTGGCTCCCATAGGCTCATACATTTGAATGTTTGGTCACCAGACAGTGGCACTATTAAAAGTTATGACCTTGTTGAAGCAGGTGACCCTTGTTAGAGAAAGCGTGCAACTGAGGTGAACTTTGAGGTTTCAGACACTCTAGCCAGGCCCAATGTCTCTCTCTTCCAGCTGCCTGCCAATCCTGATGCAGAATTCTCAGCACCTTTTCTAGCATCATGTCTGCTTTCATTCTGCTATACTTCCTGCAGTGAGGCTAATGGACTAAACGGTAAGCCAGTCCCAGTTAGATGTTTTCTGTTATAAGAGTTGCCATGGTCACAGTGTCTCTTCACAGCAATAGACTAAGATGCAAACTGACAGTAACCACAGTTGCTTGTGACCTTACACAAGACCAAGGCTGTAAGTATTCAATAGATGAAAGAGGGACTCATGGGATTCAGCCCCACCCAGTGAAGCCAATAACAATGAAGGGCTGTGGGAGAGAGTAAGTCACTGTTTACAGTGATGTAGCCACTGGTGAATTATTCATGTTCTAGGAGATAGTTTTATGTTCATTCCCACCGAGATTGTCCTGGTAAACCTTTCTAAGAAGAAAGCAAAAATAAAAATGCATTAAAGTTGAAAAAAATACCCTGCAAACAGTTTACATAAATTTCTAATCCCATACATAATTTTTAGTTTTTATTAATAAAACCATGCAAAATAAAAGAAAATACACATTTAAAAAAGTTGTTTGGGAATTCAGTCATTGAGAGTTGGTAGGAGAAAACATTATGGCATTCTTCTTTTCTTTTATTTATAAAATGAAGTCTTTTTTTTTAATTCATGTATCCCCCTGCTTCCAGAATTTTCTACATGCATGAACTAGTCAAAGAATAAAATATGTCTTTAGAAGAACATTTTAGAAACTTTAGGTGTGCACTCAAATTTGGGGAGAAAACACTATCCTAAACAACTATGTCTTATTAAGTTGGCATGATCCATAATTTAACAACCATATTAGTCTAGAAGTGTTAAACTTAATTTTTCTCATTTGTACATGGTTAAGCACCATATTAAATAAATCTTATGCATATGGGTTTTACTACAGATATTAATATCCCATCCTTTAAAAAACAAATTAAAAAACATGAGAAAAGCATACAATGTACCATGGAGATGGTTCAGGTCATAAAGTCCCTGTTACATAAGTATGAAGATATGCATTTGCATCTCTACTATACATATGAAAACCCTGGCATGATAAAGTATATTTGTAACCCTACCTCTATTTAGTTTGGGGTGCGACAGGCAGATCTCTAAATCCTGCTGGCTAGCCAGTCAAGTCAATCAGTGAACTCTAGGCTCAGGGAAACACCATGTCTTAAAAAAAATAGGTGGGGAATGATAGAGGAAGACAATGTCAAACTTCAGCCACCACAGGTGGGCACACTAGCACACTCACATGAACACACACTCACACAAAATTACACACACATCACATACAGATCATAAATGAAGTTCATTTCCTTTCAAAGATACAAGAACAGTTCTATATAACAATAGCTGTAATGCAGCACATAAATAAAAACAAAAACAAAAATTCCAATTTGGCTCAGTAGATACAGGAAAATGTTCGATGAAATTCAGCTTTACTTCAAAGTTAGGAAGAGATGGATTCTATTTCAGCTCTATTTAGAATCCTATAGCCAATATCAAACTAGATGAGAAAAGTTTAAAAGTAAGAGACATTAATATTAGTCATTATTATTCGATATTGTTCTCAAAATTTTAACCAAGGTGATGAGGAAAGAAACAGAAATAGAAGAAATATAAATGAGTAATGAAGAAGTCAAATTATCCTTATTTGCCATTATTATTCTGTACATAATAGACCCATAAGATGCCACATAAAGACTTAAGACTTGACAAATTCAGCAGTCTAACAAGATAGAAAATTAAAATTTAGCATTTCTTTAATAAACTGATGAGACAACTGAGAAAGGAACCAGTAAAATAATTCCATTTACAATAGCTTATAAAAGAATAAAATACTTAATAGTAAACCTAAACATTGATATAAAAAACTATCCAGTGAAACATGAAAACATTAGAAGATGGCTATATCTATTATGTCCAGATGGGCAACATTAATATTGTTAAGTGGTCATATTACTAAAGCCAAAATGTAAATTGAATGCAATCCTAGTCAAACCCCAATAACATTCTTCATAAGACAAGAAAATACAATCCTAAAGCCACATAGATACAAATGACAGACAATAATACTAACAATCTTCAGTAAGGATTGGTGTAGATGGTATTCTAATACCTGTTTTAAATCATACAATAAGGGCACTGTTGGAAAAAGCAGGATGGCATTAATGTAAACTAGGCCCTCCAACTGAGGATGACAGTTGTTCTAATGGGTCCTCAGGCTCCAGCACCAGGAAATATCCTGGTTACATAAACTGGCTTTTTGGAGCCCATTCCCTATGGTGGGATGCCTGCTCAGCCTTGATACAAGAGAAGATGGGTCCTGCCTCAACTTGATATGTTAGCCTGTGTTGATTACACAAGGGAAGACTTATTCCCTTTGCAGAGTGGATGGAAGCTGGGGTAGGGGGAGGTGGGGAAAGTGTTGGGAGAAGCAGGAGAAGAGGAGGGAAGGACACCAGTGAAGGGTAGGTGAACGGAATTGTATTGATAATTAAAATTTTATTAAAATAAAATAAACAAAAAATCCAAACAATAGAGTAGATGACTTAAAAATAAACTCACACACTTACACCTACAGAACTTTTAAAAATTGTAATAAAACTTTGAACAAAGTTATCAACAAATAGTGCTGGAAGACATAAAAATCACATGTAAAGAATGTAACTAGATACTTATTTGTCACCCTATATTTTTTAAAAAAAAAACCTTCAAATGTATTCATATTCTGAAACATTAAAGCTAGTATAGTTTAGTGGGTAGAGTATTTGTCACACAAGTATGATAAACAGTTCTGGGCAGGCATGGTAGCAACCTATCTATAAAGACAGCACTCACGAGAGACAGACACAGAAAATCCCCAGAACAAGCTAGCTAGGAATCAAGACCTGTCAATTTGCCAAGCTATGTGTTCAAACGAGAACTCTTGTTTCAATAAATAAGCAGGAAGGGACACAGATACAAACACATATGTCCACATATATGGAACATGTGTATATATCTCCACACAAATATACATATGGCAATAAAAAGGAGACCTGAAACTTTGAAACTACTGGTGGAAACCACAGGTAAAACCCTTCAAGACACAGACTAGGCAAGGATTTCTGAATAAGATTCAGTGGCCCAAGAGGGAAAAAATTAAGATTTGTTAAATGAGGTTAGATGAACTTTAAACATATCTATATATTAAGAGAAATAATGACCAGAGAGAGGAGAAGCATTAATGGGAAGAAACCTATGTCTTCTATTCAATTAACAGAGGATTAATATAGAAAGAACTCAAATATTAGTTATACTGGTTACACTGTAGATGTATCAACTTTAAGTTCTAATCTATTGTGGATCTCTCTAGTTGATTCCATTTGCTACAGAAAGAAGCTTCCCTGTGACAGATGAGAACTACACTTGTCTGTGGGTATGGTAACAAATATTTAGAACACAGGAATTATACAAATTAAGTTTAATGGCAGCAGTAGATTCTCTTCCAGGGCCTTTGGCTTCTCCATCCACAGGCAGTTTGGCTAGATTTACAGTATCAGGAATAAATTCTCTTCAAATGAGTGGTTCTAAGGTCCAATTCGATAGTTGTTGGTTACCCAAAGGTATAAGTGCACTATTTTACCATTGAGGATATCATGAAAGACTGGTCATTGTCATGGAACATCATGGAAGTGGGACCAAAAAGATTATAAATCTAGCCAAACTGCCTGTGAGTGGAGAAGCCAAAGGCCCTGGAAGAGAATCTACTGCTGTCATTACTCTTAATTTGTATAATTCCTGTGTTCTAAATATTTGTTACCATACCCACAGACAAGTGTAGTTCTTATCCCTCACCAAGGAAGCTTCTTTCTGCCACAAAAGCAATATATACATGGAGAGAGAGAGAGTGTGTATGTATGTCTCCATATATTACAATTTCTTTTATCCCTACATCCCTTTACACATGTCACTCAGGGCTTTTGTTTGTTTGTTTGTTTGTTTTTGGTCTTTCAGAAAATCTATCAGTTCTTAAATCCTACAATGTTAAGAACTAGGGCATTCTTCAACCTAATTATCATATCTATCATCTACATTGTTTGACCAAAATCATATACAAGACTTTCCAATGACTTTTCCTCAACCAAAGATTGCCTATGGGAGACAAAAGTCCACATTTAGCAGAGGACAATATCAAGTGTAGATAGCCCAGCATGCTGGCCTGCCCTGTGTAGGTATGCTTCCTTACTCTGCCATTTCCTGTGACTAGGAAAAGGAATAGGCCTCCTGAGCCACAATTTCCTTATTGTTAATTTGGTTCTAAAAGTATGTTATTCATAGACATACATCAATTAATACATGTAATTCACTAAAAACTATGTTTGACATAATCCTTAAGAAACATTAGCTAGTGTCATCATTAATGTTATATCTGTTAATATCATTAAAACACTGACATTGGAAGATCATTGGTGATCTTGTCAAAAATTATTTAAATATATATGCCACTGTGACACAGATGGATGAATGTATGGAAGATAAGTGGAAACATGGAATTTGGACAAGACAAAGGGAACTGATAAGAGATAATTAAATACAGCCAAAGGTCAAAGGAATCAATCCCTTCTTTCCCCTTAAAATATCAGACAAGAAAGATTGTTCCAAAGCTTTGCTAATTCTAATAAATTGATGTAATTTTGAGTCTTATTTAGTAGCTGTGAAAATATTAATCATGACTGATTTTTTAATGGCATCAAAGTTTACAAATTGGGCATCTCTTCTGATTCTTAAATTTGAAGATATACAGCAGGGTCATTGCCTTTTCACATGAGGAAATTAATTCCAGGTTGGATTCTTGTCCCAAGCCACATCCCCATCCCAGATAGATTCGTCTCCTATCTGAAATTCTTAATATGGTTAATATGTAAAACAAAAAATGGAAGAAAGAAACAAATCTACTCTATTATCCCCAAGAGTCTGAGAATTTCTACTGTTGTTAACCTTAAATCTATTTAACCAATTTCTTTGGAGAGATACTGCTATATTTTGAGGAGAATCTTTTTATCTAGTTTTCAGATCAGAATTGATTTACAATCGTGATGTAGTGGACATGATTCCATGATTCTGTCCCTCTTCTTGATTGGCATAAGGCCCCTAGGACAAGAACATTTCTTACCACCATCATCCCCACAACCCCTACCATCATCTTTTTCTCACAGTCTTGCTCCTTTTCCACCAGGCCACATAGCTTAACACATGAATGTAAAGCAAAGCCCTTCCTCCCAATTAAGACTTGATAGGTTGGGTAATCATTTGGGACTCAATCATCCTCACTCCCTAAATTATCTCTCTGAATGTGTATCTCATCTCTACATTGGCTTTTAAGATGAGCAAACAAGCTACCTCCTCCCAGTTCTCTAGCTTCCTGTAATGACAGATCTTAAGCCTGTTTCTGGGGATTTATTCTCTCTCCCCTGATCCCACAGGTTGTCTGCATGTACCCTTGTAATAATGGAAGTATCTTCAGCATTTCTCATTCTATCATTCCTTGTCCAATAGGAAGAAACAGACAGCAAGACTAAAGGTGGCAATTCTTATCCACAAGGCCATTCTGGTGCTAAATTAGCCAAGCAGGTCATGAAGAGAAAAAATGGGGCACCCTTAATTGAACCCCTATCTCCAAAATGGGATCTTAACCTTTGCTCACACAGATCCTGGGCTTATCAAGAATTGAGCACTGTGTAGTCTTTTCCCTGTTTGTTTTATTTTGTTTTGTTTTTCCCCTCCATCCAAGCTAAAATCACTGCTTAAAAACTCTCTTGGGATAGTCACAGCATTTTAAGTATACAAGTCTGTTTCTGTATGTCACTCACAGCAGCTCCAAAGCTGTATTTAAATACTGTGGGTGTTGAAGCTGCAAAAGTTGAAGATTAGCTTAAATAACACGCTAAATGTAATTTTCTTTATTAGGAAAGAGGATGATGGGGGAAGAAAAAAAAGCAATGTTAGTTTTCTGTTGTCACTACAAAAGTTAGCACAAATTTAGGGGTTCAAGGAACACAGGTTTATTTTATAATTGGTATTATTTTAAATATAGTTATATAAATATATATAATTAAATAAATAATTGGTATTATTTTAAATATAATTATTTATATTATTATATAATAATTATTTATATTCTAATAATACAATATAATTTAATTAATATGATATAATTTTATTTTCTGTTGGTCAGAAGTCTATTGTATATCTCTTGAAGCTAACTTCAAAAGCTACATCCTGGGGCTGGAGAGATGGCTCAGGGGCTATGACTGTTCTTCCAGAAGACCTGAGTTCAGTTCTCAGAAACCACATGGTGGCTCACAACCATCTATGATGACATCTGGTACCATTCTGTATACTGTATACATAATAAATAATTAAATCTTTAAATAAAAGCTACTTCCTTTCTTTTGGTAGAATTTATTTTCTTGCCTTTGCCAGATTATAAAAGATGGCAGCCTTTCACCATCCTCACAACTATCAGTGAAAGGTTGAGTACTTGTCACATCATGCTATCTCAAGCTCTGACCTGGTCATTAATTCTTAAGTCACTTTCTACATCAGCTTCACTTCTCTGCTTGGAGGAGTCTTTCTGTTTACATTCAATTTCCCAGGCTAATCTCCCAGTTTTAAAGTACCAGCCATGTTAATTCCCCTTTACCATATAGCATTATGTTTTTAAAGGTTTCAGAGAGTAGGGTAAAGAGATATTTAGGGGGGACATTGTTCCTTCTCCTATAGTACTGTTTTAGGTCCTTTTCTGTTGTGATAAAAATGCTCTGACAAAGAAATTTAGGGATGTAGGGCTTATTTGGGCTCCAAGTTTAAAGTGATAGCCATCAGTGTGGGGAAGTCAGTATGGCTATGGTGGGAGGCTGGAATACTTAATACGTCTTATGTGCAGTCAAGAAAAAAGAAAGTGATAAATGTTTGAGCTCATCTCATTTTTACCTTTTTATACAGTCCAGGATACTATTCATGGTGAATGGACTTTCCTACCTCAATGAACCTAACCAAGATAATCATCCACAGAAATTTCCAGAGACCCATCTCCGGGTCATCCTAGATATCATCAAATGGACAAAGGACTCATAACTATGAATATGCTTAGGCCACAATCTGGTGGTTTTTCTATGAATTCTGAATCTGGAAAAACAGTTGGAAAGTAGCTGTAGCTTTAACCAGTTGCATACCCATCCATATGCATAATAGTTCTGCTATGTTCCTAGACTCACAGGTAAGCAAGATTGGGGTTCCAGAGATGTGGGAGATGTCATGAGGACTATGAGGCCACTCTTTGTGGCATTCACTGAAGCATAACTCCCTGTACACCTCTTCCCATAGAAAACCACTTTTTAAAATGAATGTTCTCTCTGTCTTTGGTAAATCATATTGACTCAGGACACAGCATGTTGAAAACTGTCTGCCAGTTGGCTAATTTTTGATATATACTAACACTGTAGTTTCCCCTGTTTAGCTGGATGCTTGGCTATGTCAGGTGTGGTTGTACCCAAACCTACTTATGCCAGTTGGATATGCTGTTGCAATTATGTAATTAAATTAAGTGTCACATAAACCAATGAAAGATGAACATGTAAAGAGAGCTGTTTTAATGTACACCGAGTGGAATGTTCTGGAAAGGCTTGAAAAAATGAGTCACTTAAAATGGAAGAGGCAGGAAAATTTGATAGTAAAACAGCAGCAACTGATAAGATATAAAATCATAAAAATTCTGGGATTTTTCAGAAGAGCAGACATGGTTCCAGCAGTGGGTACCTAACAATGGTAAAGAATGTGGAATGTGGTGAGAACAGGTGGAAGAAATACTTCATAGTTCAGGGCCTCAGTATCAGTGACCTTGAGCTATTTTACAGGCTGGAGAACAGATGGGTTGGACTTCACTGATGTGGAGACCATTAGTGATGCACACTAGAAGTTGTTTGAAAAGCGTAGTATATGAGGATCAATTCTACAAAACAACACCTGTTACTTTGGTAAACATAGCTCTTTCTGGATCACCCTCAAATTCTCCTTGCCATTCTATCTGGAACTTTCTGGGAACTTCATTCTGTCTGAAATGTCTATTGTTTTGTGTGATGCCAAGCTGTCAGGCAGGGCCATTCAGATAATGCTTCTGAAAAGACACTCCCAGAAAACCCAGCTCTTGGCTTTCTAATCTTTTCCTATCTGGAGACTTTACTTAATGTGAAAGATATTTCAAATTCTCTAGTGCCAGATCTTCTGAGCTTATCGTCTTTAGTTTTCATGAATTTGTCCATAAAAGAGGATAAATACTTTGTTTAGTCATGGCCTTAGTAGGATCAAAGGCCTTGTTTCCCCACACCACAAGAAGTCAGTTTTGGGTTTGAAATGCATGAAAACAGTGAAAGCATATATGCAAACAGCCTTTGCTGTACATTCCTCCCGCCCCCATATTCTTCCATGTTTTTCCTTTCTGTACAATTTATATTGGATAGGTACCAATTTCCTCCAAGTGAAATAGTCTCCCTTGGAGGGAGAGAGATGCTTAGGAAACTGTGGTGGTCTGAATGGAAATGGCACCCATAGAGTCATATATTTGAATGCTTGGTCATCAGGGAGTGGCTCTACCTGAAAAGGATTGATTTTCTTGTACTCTTAGCTAAATAGTAAAAGGTATAGAATTTTCATCAAAAATTTTAAGATGTTTTCATCTATATGTGAAAAATGACTTCCACTTTTCACTTTTTACCATGAACACATATCTCCAAGTTAATATTTGAAAAATAAGAAATGAATGATTATGATAGTTTCAATAGGAACAGACCCCATAGACTCAGATGTTTGAATGCTTGGTCTATACTGCACTATTAGGAGCTGTGACCTTGCTAGAGTAGATGTGGCTTTCTTGGAGAAAGTGTGGGAGTGGACTTTGAGGTGTCAGAAGCTCAAGGCCAGGATCAGTAGCTATCACTTCCTGCTGCCAGAGAATCTAGATGTGAAACAGCTCCCAGTTCCCTCTCTAGTTCTATGCCTGCACCCACCATGATTATAGTGAGCTGTCAGCCAGCCCAGCTAAAGGTTTTCGTCACAAGAGTTGCTATGGTCAAGATGTTTCTTCACAACAATAGAAAGTCTTACAACAGTGATTATCAATTTATAAAGAAGAATATTATGAAGTATGAAGAATTACTGCTGTGGATTGAACTGTTGAACAATTGAAATTGGTGCTAACGTGTCAATAATGCTAGGAAGAATTCTAAGTTACATTCACATATAAGGACAACTGATCTGATCACATTTAAGCAGGTTTAGGAATTCACAGAATTTCCAAGTGCTTATATTATCAGTGTTGTGTATATATACTTAAATGTTCCAGATTATCAAATTAAAATAGAAATTTAAAAATTATAGAAAATCTCCCAAGCTTCCCTTCCCTTAGAGATAATACAAATACTTAAAAATTTTCCATGAAAAAGCAAATTTTCATTTATGTACATTCATATACACATTCAATTTTCTTAATCCAGAGTGGCATAATATAATTCATACAATTTAAAAAAAATAATAGGAATGTTTCAAGCATATATATATATAATTTTTACATTTGGGACTTGTTAATTATTTCTATATTCTTCCACATTTGTGATATGAACTACTTTAGTAAGGATAGTGTAAAATATTATCAAAACTATAAAGATTTTTAAATTTAAAATGAGTTCAAAGACAATTAGCTTAAAAAGCCCAAAAGGCTCTATTGAGTTAACAGTAAGTTTAAAATATGAAATTAATTTTAAACCATTGATTTTTTTTCTTAGAGTGAGACATCTAAATTGTTTTTTAATTCAATGTTTCAACTCAAGAAACTAAAAATTAATTCAATTTAGCTTTTCTATAGTGTTTGCAAATAGGTCTTAAATATTTATATAACCTAGACATCACAACATACCAACCCTTCCAAATGGTATTGTTTCTCAGAAAGCACATCTCTACAGTCTACAGAGCAATGTTAGGCCCTCCTTGGGGTATAGTTAGGAGGCAGAGAGTCTCCTCAAGTAATGGGGATCAAGTAATGGCAACTCCTAAAGTACCACTGAATGTGATAAATCTTTGTCATTAATCCTTATTACACAAGAGCCGGTGATGGTTTTGAAGTTTCACACTAATATTCATCTGGAGAAGTGGTTCTCCACCTGTGAATGTGATGCCTTTAGGTGTCAAAGGACACTTTCACAGGCGTTATATATAAGATATCCTATATATCAAAAATTTCATATTACAATTCATAACATTAGAAAAATTACCAATAGAGAGTAGCAATAAAATAGTTGGAAGTTACCACAACAAGAGTGTCTGTATTAAAGGGTCAAAGCATTAGGAAGATTAAGAACTACTGGTCTAGCAATTTTCTGGATAGATGTCCCTTACAAGAATTAAATTAAGACCAGATAAACCACTTAAATAGATCTATAACCCCTAAGAAAATTGAAACAGTAATTAAAAGTCTCTCAACAACAACAAAAAGCCCAGGCTCAGCACAGGGCCATATGGTTTTAGCACAGAATTCTACCAGAATTTCAGATAATAACTAATACCAATACTCCTCACATTGTTCCACACAATGGAAATAGAAAAAACAATGCCAAACTCGTTTTATGAAGCTACAGTTACATTGGTACCCAAAACACAAAGATATAACAAAGAGAGAAAATTACAAACCAATCTTCCTCATGAACATTGATTTAAAAAAATATTTAATGAAATGCTGGTAAATCTAATACAAGAACACATCAAAAAAAAAATCACCCACCATAATCAAGTAGGCTTCATCCCAGAGATGCAGGGATGATTCTACATACAAAAATCTGTCCATGCCATCCACCATATAAACAAACTAAAACCAAACAATACACATGATCATCACATTAGAGGCTGAAAAGGCCCCTGAGAAAATCCAGCACCCCTTCATGATAAAGGTATTGGGGAGATCATGGATACAAGGAACATACTTAAACATAATAAAGATAACATACAGCAAGCCTACAACCAACATCAAACTAAACAGAGAAACTTAAAGTCATCCCTCTAAAAGCAGGAACAAGACAAAGCTGTCTACTCTCTTCATACTTGAATTCAATACAAGTCCTAGCTAGAGCAATAAGACGAGAGAGAGAGACAGACAGAGAGAGAGAGAGAGAGAGAGAGAGAGAGAGAGAGAGAGAGAGAGAGAGAGATTAGAGGGATACAAATAGGAAAGAAGTCAAACTTTTACTATTTACATATGATATTATAGTATACATAAGCAACCCCAAAACTTCTACCAGGGAAGTCCTACAAGCTAATAAACACCTTCAGCAATGTGGCAGAATACAAGATTAACTAAAAAAAACCAATATCCCTCCTCTACACAAATTAGGGAAACATCACTTTTTACAATAGCCACAAATAACATAAAATATCATGGGGTCACTTTAACTGAGCAAGTGAAAGACCTGTTTGACAAGAACTTTAAGTAATTGAAGAAGTGTTAAAAAAAAAAAAGTTTCTGACCCCTTCTGGGCTAGAGGTCGACCCGCCTGCGGCCACTTTTCCCCTAAATAATGACTCAGATGCTTATATTAATTTCATCCTGTTTGACCTATGTCTCAGGCACATTGCTAGCTAACTCTTTCATCTTAATTCAACCCATTTCTATTAATCTGTTTTTCCACATGGCTGTGCCCGTGGCTCATTTGGGTCTCTTACATGCTTCTTCTCTGGTGGCTGGATGGAGTCTCTCTCACCCTGCTCTCCTCCTACCTGAACCTCAATTTCCTGACCTACTTTTCTACGGTGCCTGACATAGACCAAAATAGTTCCTTTATTTACAGAATGATGTTCACAGCTTACAGATGAACATTCCTACCACAAAGAAGATACCAAAAAATGGAAAGATCTTCCATGTTCTTGGGTAGGTAGGATCAACATAGTAAAAACTGGCAATTTTACCAAAAGCAGTCTACAGATTCAGTGCAGTCTCCATCAAATCCCCACACAATTCTTCACAGACCTCAAAAGAACAATACTCAATTTCAATTGAAAAAAAAAAAAATCCCAGGATTGTCAAAACAATCTTATACAATAAAGGAACTTTCGGAGGCATCACAATTCTCAACTTTAAGCTCCACAATAGATCTACAGTAGTAGAAACAGCTTGGTATTGGCATAAAAACAGACACATGAATCAATAGAAAAATATTGAAGACCTAGACATTAACACACACACACACACTTATGAACACTTGATTTTTGAAAGAAAAAAAAAGTCTAAATATACAATGAAAAAAAAAAGCATCTTCAATAAATGGAGCCTGCATAAATAGATGATGGCATGTCAAAGAATGCAAATAGATCTCTATCTATCATCCTACACTAAATTCAATTCCAAGTAGATCAAAGACCTCAATATAAATTTAGTTAAACTGAACTTGATAGAAGAAAAAGTGGGAAGTGGCCTTGAACAAACTGGCACAGGAGACTACTCCCTAAATATAACACCAGTAGTACAGACACTAAGAACAACAATTAATAAATAGGACCTCCCTGAAATTTAAAAGCTTCTGTGAGGCAAAGGATCAGGTCAATAAATAAGACAAACGACAGCCTACAGAATGGGAAAAGAACTTCATCTACCCTACATCTGACAGAGGGCTGATCTCTAAAATATATAAAGAACTCAAGAAACTAGACATCAAAATACCAAATAATCCAATTTAAAAATAGAGTACAGATCTAAATAGAGAATTCCCAAGAGAAGAATTTCAAATGATCAAAAGACACTCAAAGAAGGTCTAAACATTCTTAGTCATCAGAGAAATGCAAATCAAAGCATCTCTGAGATACCATTTTATACCTATCAAAATGGCTAAAAGACACAGATGACAACCTATGCTGGAGGGGATATGGAGCAAAGGGAATACTCATCTATTGCTGGTGGGAGTGTAAACTTGTATAGCTACTTTGGAAATCAGTATAACATGATGGTTTTTTGAAAAAACTGGATATCAATCTACCTCATGATCCAGAAATACGAGTCTTAGGCATATCAAAGGATGCACATTCATACCACAAGAACATTTGCTCAACTGTATTCATATCAGCACTATTGTAATAGCCAGAACCTGGCAACAACCTAGATATCTCTCAACTAAAGAATGAATTGAAAAATTGTGGTACATTTACACAATGGAGTACTACTCAGCAGTTAGAAAAAAATGACATCTCAAAATTTGCCAGCAAATGGATTAAACTGAAAAAAAATCATATTTTGTGAGGTAACTACCACCCAGAAAGACAAACATAAGACCCTGAGTCTATATTATTGCTCTACCCTCAAATAAAATTTAACTTATAACTACCTTATCAGAATGATAACTATCTATAGCCCTCAGAGGAAAAAAACTTATCAAGAGAGGGGTGTAGTTTTTCATAAGGTTGATTTCTGCTGACTTTTGGGCAGTGGCATCTCTGTGAGATCCTGTAAAAACTAAGACAGTGGTTAGGTCCTAATAGATTGACTATAAACATCTATAACCAGTCTCAGAGTACTGGGTAAGTCCATCTGGAAATCTTGTTAAAGATGTGACATGAAGGATAATCATAGAAAGCTATCTTGCAACCATCATGAATAGTCTATACTTCAAAAGCAATCATTGAGTAGTGTACACCAGTTTTCTCTCTCTCTCTCTCTCTCTCTCTCTCTCTCTCTCTCTCTCTCTCTCTCTCTCTCTCTCTCTCTCTCTCTCTCTCTCTCTCTCTCTCTCTCTCTCTCTCCTAATAGAAGCAGATGTAGAGATCCAAAGCTAAGCTCTGGGCCAAGGTCCTGGAGTCCAGTCAAAGAGAGGGATAAGGAATTACATGAGTCATGGGGTCAAGATCATGATGAACAACCCCAGAGACAGATGACCTGAGCTGTTAGGAGCCATTGACTCTGGACAGCTGAGGAACCTGCATGGGACTGAACTAGGCCCTCTGAATCTGAATGACAGTTGTATGTCTTGAGCAGTTGGTGAGTCCTCTGGCAGTGGGACCAGAATTTAACCCTAGTGCACAAACTGGCTTTTTGGAAGCTATTCCCTATAGAGGACTACCTTGCTCCACCTTGATACTAGGGCAGGGGGTGAGGCGATGCTTGGTTCTGCCTCAACTTAATATCCCAGACTTTGTTAACTCCTAATGGGAGGCCTTATCCTCTCTGAGAAGTGGGTAGTAGGGTCAGGTAGGGCTGGTGGGGGAAAGCTATGGAGTGAGTGGGAGAAGGGGAAAGAGGGGGAACTATGGGAACTATGGCTGGTATGTTAAAAAAAATTCTTAAATAAAAAATTGTCCAAAAGAAAGAATCTAGTCCTGTATAAAAAAAAAAAAATGCTTCTTTTACTCGCTCTAATTCTCTAATTAGCGGAGCTTTGGAAATTGGAACCCTGACTGTAGTATAGGTTCTTGTTCTTCATTGTGCTTTCTCTTAAGAGACTTTTTCTTTTCTGAAGACTGAAGAATGTCCTTTAGGTCCCCTCTAGGACATTGCCACCCCACCCAAATGCATAAGAAACAAGAAGATCATCTGATTAAGTGATGTTGCAGATGAGGAGGCTGGTTGTGTCTCAAGGTTGGTGGGAATGGTTGTGAATCCTTCTGTAGAAGGCAATGCACTGGAAAGTGCACTCATCAGTGAATCAGATCTTTGTGTCATAACAGGAAGATCCTTTAAGTGATAAAGATGACACTGAAAAACTGATCTGCCCTATATATGAATAAGAATTCTAAATAGAAAATGGGGATAATAAGTTATATCTGTATGATAATAGTTTTCCTTACATGCCATTTTGTCTCAGTTTTGAGGTTATGGTCAATCAAACTCATACTTCAACAGTCACCCTTACTGGGACTATCACACATCAGTCACAATATACACATCCTGCTCATATTAGGACCAAATATCAGAAAACTAAGATCAACCCTAAGCCTCAAAGCCTGCCAGTATTAAACTAGCCAATCCTGAACCTAGCTGACCTACATTGCTTTTTCTTCCTGTAGAAGCTGTAACAGACATACATACCTTCAACTTCTCTCCCTGCCTCTGTCTCATGGCTGACCCCGTGTTTGTCTCAGTGACCCTGACTGACATACTCTCTCCAGGGAATTGTACATACAATAAAGATAAATCTCTTTCCAGTTTCTCTCTTGATCTGTGTCTAGCTTCACTGTATATCACCGGAGGCAATGTGGCTAAAACAGTCTACCCAGTCTAGCTTAAAAATCAAGGTAGAGATATTAAGATAACATTTAACAATGACCCTTAAACAAGTGGAAGAAATTACATGCCTGTAATTTGGTCTGAGAGCCCTCTTTAGTGATGGAGAGAGGCCAGTCTTAGGTGGCCAGGGATACTGTGATGGACATCACTCATAATAGTGTGGAGTTCCCATCTTTTTGGGTACCATGCATCTCTATTACTTTGTGTCTAGAGAGAGCCAGGTAGTTGTGGGCAAAGGATGTGAGTAGAAATATCATGCTTTGCTTCCAGGTTAAGTCATTAAAAGTTGTGGAAGATATTTTATTTCTTTCTTCATTTGGTAGTGAGCACAGATATCAACTACAGAAACTGTGGAACCAAGGATTCTAGCAGCCTGGACAATCCATTCTATTCCATGTACACATAAGAGTCTTGCCCTTGGGTTAAACTGCCTGTAGCAAATTTTTTTTGAACAAGAAAAAGACCTATAATCATAAATTCAAGATGTTGGAAATTGAGGCATTTTCCCCACGGCACATGCCGAGTCTAATCCATATAAATATATTAGCAAGAAAATACAATACTAAAACGCCATGAAGTTTCTGTCTTAAAGATATAAACAGAAACATTCTCCCATATTTTTCATATATCCAAATACCATAGAAAGATTTTTCTGATCATAGTTTACATGTGTAAAGGGGGGGGATTACTTAAATTCTGTACTAGTATTTTCCCATATCAAACAAATTAATGCCTTTTTATTCAAGTCTAAACAAATATTCAAGGTAAATCAGTGGGAGACTTTCACCACTGAACCCCCTCCAAAAAGACTAATATTAAACTTGGTCTCCCTACAATTAGAAACTAAAAAAAATGGAAAGTAACATTGTCTTACTTACTTTTACTTCAGTACTTAGCAACTTTAGTGCTATGACTCAGCACCATGACCAAGCCAACTTCTTACAGAAAGGCTAGAGAGATGGTTTAGAGGTTAAGAGCACTGACTGTTCTTCCAGAGGTCCTGAGTTCAATTCCCAGCAACTACATGGTGGCTCACAACCATCTATAATGAAATCTGGTGCCCTCTTCTGTATACTGTATATATAATAAATAAATATTTTTTAAAGAAAGAAAGAAACTGGGAGCTCTAGTTTCCAGCCAGTTAGAGTCCATGAGCACCATAACAGGAAGCAGCAGGGAGGCAGGCATGGTGCTGGAGCATTACATGAGGGCCTAATATCTGATCCACAAGAATGAGGCAAAGAGAGACAGAGCTAACTTGAAATGATGTAGGTTTTTGAGGCTTGAAAGCTCATCTCTTATGACTGACACACCTCCTCCAAAGCGACACTTCTTAATCCTTCCCAATGGTTCCACCAGCTGCATTCAGTTATACAAACCTATGGGGGACATTCTCATTCAAACCACAATAAAACATGACACTTAACAAGGATCTCAGCCTGTTAATCCTACAGAGAAGAGAACAAACGAGTGCGGTAGAATCTCTCTTTTTCTTCTAAGTGCACTTAGAAATCTATATCTCAAGAAGGGGGGATCAAACAAGAACATGAGTCTCTTTAGCTTGAGAAAATAACAATTGTTGACAGTGTGAGATATGAAAAATTGCAGGTTAAAGGGCCAAAGAGGAGAAAAGATAGGTAAAAATAAAAAAGTTTCAGGAATTGTCATAGGGTCTCCTTGAATGATACTGAACATGAAGCTGTGTATGCACAGAGTTGTGTCACACAAAGAAAAGCAAAGAACTGCTCCACTCAGTCAAGAAAATGAATCTCAAGGCTTACCCAGGCCAGGGACACATTTGAATTCAAGAAGTCAATGCTGCAAGACTTCCCTGAATATTCAGCACACTCAGTGGAGACTCATAAAAGACAGCAAATAAGAAACAAACTAAATTAGCCCCAGAGCAAAGGTTATTCTGTGCATGCTTCCAAACAAACAAATCACAACAGAGAAAAATCTTTAACAGAAACATCAAAAGGATCAAGCTAATCTATAAATAATTTCATGGCTTGTCCAAACAAAATTTTAACACTCTTTAAAGTAAGAAACCAAGACTAAACTTTCAACAGCATAATAAACAATATTAGGCATTCAAGTAAGATACACTGAGGGTCTGGGCATATAGTTCAGTGGTAAAATAATTGCCTAACATGCTTAATGCTCTGGGTTTGATTTTTTTAGCACCGTAAGTAAATAAATATTGTATTAGACAGACAGAAAAGGAAATGTACCTTACTTTAGCAATCTAAATCCACTGATAGACATGTGTCAAGAAAACAGAATCTCTTAAACATTCGGTCCTTTAAATATTACACATACATATTTTATTCTTTAAATAAAATACGCATGTGTGTGAATGTATATCTGTCTGTGGAAAACTCAAAGGGAAGACAAAAGCAATTCTGCCTAGCGAATAGGATGTCTGAACACACTGCCTAGAAAAGTGCACACTGAGTAATAGAAGACATGTAAACATGAAAATCTAAAGATTTCTAAGTAGGTAAACAGAGCCACAGAGAGAAAAGATCCTCCATGAAATAACTAAGTTAACAAACAGAACCTGGGCAACTTACCTGTAATGGAAATCAGAAACAAATGACAGGAATGAGAAACTATTTGAAAATGTAATGGCCTAAAATTTGTCCATATTTGATGAAAACTGTCAGCCCACAGAGCCAAGAAGCTCAATGAAAACCAAACATTATGAATATAAATCAAGCAGTAGCAAAACACACCATCATTTAATTACTATGAGCCAGTGATACAAAGAAAATATTTAAAAGCAAACTAAAAAGATAAATAAGACATAAAAAGAGCAAAGGTAAAAATAAACAGAGATTTCATGTCAAAATCAATGTAAACAAGACAAAAATGAAATAACATCTTTATAGTACTGCAAAAAGTCAGCCTAGAAATAGGTATTGTGTGAAAATATCAATAAATATAAGAATAAAAATAAAGTATATTGAGACAAGCAGATGCTGAGAGAAGCTGTAACTAAGAGCACTTTGCTATCAGAGATTGTTAAAGAAACTTGAAGCTCATTTAGACATAAAGAAGCCCAACAGAAATGGTAAATATAAATAAATTTGTAAGACTTTAACTCATTTCTCCAACTTTTAAAAGACTCAATAAACTATATTGTACAGTAGAAATAAATAGAGAGAAACAAATGGATGACTCCTACCAATAAAAGAGTTCTAGCTTGCTTTCTGTTGCTGTAATAAACACTATGGCCCAAAGGAGCTTGGGGAGGAAAGAATTTATTTGACTTAGCCTTTTATGCCACAGTCTATCAAGGAGGGAAGCCAGGGCAGGAATTCAAACAGAAGCAGAGGCAGGAAAACCAGAGAAATGCTGCTTACTGGCTAGCTCTCCATGCCTTGTTCAGCTTGCTCAGGGGTGGTACTTCTCAAAGCGAGGTAGGTCCTGTTATGCCAATCATTAATCAAGAAATTTACCACAGACTTGCCTATAGGCCAAGCTGATGGAGTCAATTCCTCTGTTTGAGGTTTGTTTCCATCCCAGGCAACTCTAGTATATACCAAGCTGAAAAGCACAAGCTAGTACAAATGGGAAATAAAAATTCAAACTACTTTCTTCTTGTATAGGCCAAGTAGTAGAATGTAATTTGAAGGTGGATTATGGAGTGTTACATTTGAATATTTCAAATGTTACAGGGTGGTTCAAATGTCAGGACACATTAGATTCACAGAGAGTGCCTCATCAGACAGGCTGCTTGGTCATGACATCAGAGTTTTTGATTCAGTAAGTCTTAGAATTAGCCTGTGATGAGGCTGCATAAGCTTCCCGAATAATGACCATGATGGATAATGCTGAAAGCCTTTAGAAACTTTGAGAATCACTGCTCTAGAGTAGTATGTTTCAACCAAGGGTTCTCAACTTCTTTGGGGATCACATAACAGATAGCCTGTATATCCGATATTTACATTATGATTAATAACAGCAGCAAAATTACAGTTGTGAAGTAGCAACAAAAATAATATTATAATTTGGGGGGTCACCACAGGGTCTCAGCATTAGCGAGATAGAGAACACTGCCCTAAAGCTACCTCCAACTGTAAAGACAAAATTTGACATCTTGTTTGGGGGAAATGGTCCAGTGGGTAAAACTGTTTGCCTCATAAGCATGAAGACCTAACTTTGGAATTCTAAAACCTTGCTGGGCACTGGTGTCACACACTTTTAATCCCAGCACTTGGGAGGCAGGAGCAGGCAGATCTCTGTGAATTTTAGACCAGCCTGGTTTACAGATTGAGTTTCAAGACAGCCAGGGTTGTTACACAGAGAAACCCTGTCTCAAAAAACCAAAAAGAAAAGAAAAGAAATCCTAGAACCCATGCAAAATCTGGGCACATGACATGAGCATCCCATAGCTCCTGCAGAGCCAGGAGGAAATGTGGCACCCTCAGAAGGTCAGGCCAGATGACCTGGCATACGCAAATACAATACAAACAGAATGTCTGTCTCAAACAAGGTGAGAAACCCACATGTGAGGCATGCCTATGCCTGCATATACACATATAAAATACACACACACACACACACACACACACACACACACACATATACAGTGAGAGAGAGAGAAAAAAAAATCGATATTGAAAACACTAAATAATTCCAAATTTTAAAAAAGTAAAAACTAGGAGAAAACAAAACAACTAAATAACAAGAAAAACAGGAAAAGAGAAAATTGTCAGACTTAATAAAACATGATAGACTCCCTCTTAAATACAAATGAATACTTAGATTAAGAGACAGACTTCCAGATCAAATAAAAAAGTCAATAAATATCAAGTGACCTCTCAAAAAACTCTTTTTAATTACAAATACACATAAAGATTAAAAGTAAAAGCATGGACAGACATTCATTACATTTACATCAATCATCAGAGACCCTTGATCATTTTTGGTTATTCTTCACTGTTAATCTGACTATGAATCTCTATCTTATTCTCTTGATGCAGAATCTTGATGTAGGATGTCTTTCTGTATGCTGTGAATATCATTCGTTAATAAAGAGACTGTTTTGGCCTATGGCAGGGCATTTTAGAAGGAGGTAGGAAATCCGCACATAAAGGGGAAGGAGGGCAGAGCCAAAGGAGATTTGATCTAGCCACCTAAGAAGCAAGAAGCAAGATGTAAGCCATGGCCCACGAGGCAAGAGAGATCAATGGAAATGGGTTGAATTAAGATGCAAAACCTAGCTAGCAATATGCCTGAGCCATTGGCCAAGCAGCATGTACTTAATATAAGCATGTGAGTCATTGGAAGGGTGGTGGGGGGCAAATAGAGGCAAGCAGGTCCAGACCATGGGGCTAGGTGGGCCAGAAACCTATATTACAGGATTTGCCTGTTTTCCTCCAATGCTGGCTCCAGGCACCCACAGCCATGCGCAGCCTTTTGACATGGATGCTGAAGTCCTCATGCTTACAAGAGCAAGTACGTTTACACAGGAAGCCATCTCTCCAGCCCCACTTCCCTGAGTCTTAATTACATGTAATGTCCAACAAATGCCAGTGTTTAAGACTTGCCTATCATTTGGATTTATTCAACAATTTATTTACAGCTTCTAAGTTTATTGAAATCTGTTCCACTGTTGACAGGCAACAAGCAGATGGGTTTTAGGACTGGCAAATTCAAACTATCGAGCTCACAAACCGAGAGAATGGACTCACTCTAAGAACAGACTGCATTGTTGAAGATAAAATGAATGGCTAACCTTTACACACCAGCATTTCACTGCTGGGAAGTTCCAAACACTGGTGGAAACAGTTGGCTGTCCATCTGGCAAAGGTATTTAAAGGGAACATGAACGCCGACTGCTATTTTGAAGTACTAATTTCTTTCTATAGATGTCCACTCCATTCCATAAGCAAAAACATAAATAACAACAGAATCTCAGTCACCCTGCTGTTGGAATCTCTGTAACCTAAAAGTTAACACTGAATCACTTTAAAATTGAGACAGGTTGTAGGTGGTAAAAAATGTTAGCAATTTATGATGACTTCAGACTATGAAAATACCAGCTGTTAGGCTATAAGATTTATATGACTGCATTTAACAAGTTTTTCTTTTCGCACAATGATCTTAGACTTTTAATAAAGTATTCTAATCAATAGTAAAATGCCTGACCAAAGCTATTAGCCTTAGCATTAGAAGGCTAAGAGGTAATACTATCCCAATTATATCATAGCGGCTAAGATGGCATGGAAGCAATTAGCCTGGAAATATGGTTAAATTACTTAAGTGTTACCTTGAATAAGCCAGGAAGCTGACACACAAATTTCCAGTATTAAAATCACAGTGGACCAGCTTAACACGTCGATAGCTGCTTGGTAAATCATCTTGCCCTGGAATACATACTGTCTGCAGGCTTAGAGGCCAGACACATAACCTCAAAGTGGTATAGTTTCTTCTGCAACTCAAAGGATTCACCTGCCAGAGGCCAAATACAAGCACAGCAAAGCAGGTAAGGCACCCCTATAAACCTGTCTGTGTAGCCCCAGACTTGCATGTAGTTGGATCAGAGCCTCAAAACTGGGTTCTAGCCAAGCACTGATGGTTCATGCTTTTAATGTCAGAACTCTGGAGGCAGAGGCAAGTAGATCTCTATGAGTTTGAGGCTAGCCAGTCTTCAGAATGAGGTTCAGGACAGCTGGGGCTTTACGAGAGAGAGAGAGAGAGAGAGAGAGAGAGAGAGAGAGAGAGAGAGAGAGAGACAGAGACAGAGACAGAGACAGAGACACAGAGAGACACAGAGACACAGAGACACAGAGACACAGAGAGATAATTTATTCTAGACAAAGAAATAAAAGTAGAAGTGATAAAGCTCTTGATATGATTTAAAAACATTTCATCCCGAGTGTTCTTGCCTTTACTTCCAATCTGTGCTAATACTTGAAGTCACAGGTGTCACTGGCTGCCAGCTAGAAAGAGCCTGAGGGTCAGAAGGCTGTACTTCTAAAAGAAACACTAGAGAAGAGCCCTGGCTGCACTGGGCATTGTCTCACAAAGACAGCTTATTTCTTCCTTTTCACTGTTGTCATGAAGCCAGTGGGGTTTCAAGGCTCATTTGTTACTGCAGCATAGCCTACTGGATCTTGACTAATGCAAAGCTAATAAAAGAGGTCTTTCTGTTTGGGCTGTATTGTAGCAGACAATGCTTTTATGACTGCTATATCCATGAGAGATTTTGGTTATAAAGGAGAACATTGCTTGATATTCAACCAACAAGAGAGCTCAAATGTGGAAGAGTAATTTCAGCCACTTTCAAAAATTTGAGAATAATATAACCTTGCATTTGTGTGGTACTTTTAGCTTTTCGTGTGTCATAATGCTTTCAGGTACACAGCTTTACAACAGTCCTAGAATATTTTTAAGTGTTTAAAATCCCAACTTTACAGTTGAACAAAGCCTGTAGCAGCGGGATTTTAAGTGTGGTGTCCAGTAACCCAGTCTCAGCAACAGAGATGAAACAGGCTGCTGCCTTTAGGCCTCTTCTAATCAAGAACTGCTCCAAGCTTCCAACCTTGTTGCAGATTTTTACAAGCTCTGCTTTTAATAACCTTTTCTCTATTGCACTCCTGACTTATTACCTTCCTGGCACCCAGCACTCTTATTTATATGCAGTCTCGCTCCAGCTGTACATGCCCATGTTTATGCTGCGTTTACTGTGTTGTCTTCTAACTAGAGTCCATTATCTGCCGAACAAGAAGGATGTTCGTGAATAAAACACATCTTGCCTGTGGCTGCCAGGCAAGTAGAGCCCATCACAAGGGGTAAAGATGGATCTGTGCAGCTTTGGAGAATCCTGCTGTTTTTGTGTGTGCATCACCTTTGATTAAGAATGGGCTCCAACGTGGGTAGATTCGAGAAGGTTAAGAGTAGAGCACGCAGCTTCATCCAGGGATGTGCACAGTCAGCTTTGCAAAGCTTTTCATTTGCAGACACATTTCTGACCAGGAACCAGGTCATCTGCATTCAGAGCCTCTGAACAGGCTGTCTGTCAGGGAGACTGCATTTGTTGTTACTTTGCCTTAGACAGAAGAAAGACCTTATGAAAAAGGCTAGAAAACACCTTAGCTAAATTGGCTACTTAGGAGAGTTAACTATTGCTAAAAACCAGGTTCACAACCTGGCCATCACTCACACCTGGATTCACCATCTGACACATTTCAAATAAAAACAAGGGTGGTCCCTGCAGTGCAGGAGGCCTGGCAAGAAAGCCTGACTACTGGGGAGCTGTGCTCCCTGTCACAGACACATAGAGATTCTCTCTCATCCCTCTGCCAGCTAATGTGGCTGCTATGGAAAGTAGCCAAATATAAGTGTAATATTGAGACTTCGGGCTTTGAAGTAAAACATGCATGTTTTCAAAATCTGAATTAGTATTTAATAGGTAGGTGGCCCAGTGAAGATATTTAGCCTCTTCTCAAGTCATTTTTCTCAGATGAGTGATTAAGCATTAGAAATTAAGCACAAAATGCATATACATACATATATAATGCATGGTGTGGCAGAGGCCTGGCTAATGACTAGCCCTTGGTAATAAAGTGATTTTCTGTTCTTGTCCTGATCCACCCCTCACCATCCCTATAAAAGAAGTTGTGTTATACCGTCTTTAAAATCAAACAGGATTCTTTTTATATGAAAAAGTCCAGCCCAGCATAGTCCCTCAACCTTCCAAATATAGTCCCTGAATTAAATTTCAGGAAATCGTTTCCAGAACCTTACATCCAGAGGCAACTTCCTTGGTTTGCTTCACCGGTTTCTATATTCCTTTAAAAATTAAGCTTGCCTTACTTCTGCCTGGGGCTTCTGGATATTTTCACTGCAGTTGTGAAGTGTTTATAAATTTTTTGTATATGAAAAAATTTCATATTTGGTCATGTATTTTCACATAGATAAATAAATACCAATACTATGGGAATATTTTTTTAAAGTCAAGATCAAAACTGATGAAGCACATCTTTTATGCCACACTCTTTAGACTGGCTTTTCTAGAAAAAGTAGAAAAGAGTCAAAAGAAAGGTTAGACTTATAGCTGTATATGGAGAAGAGGTGCTCCTTTAATACAGTGTCATGTCATCTAAATCTGTCACAGATTTTAAGATTGGAAGGGAACTTAGAGGTCATCTAGTTCTTCCTCCACCCCAGGCAAAGCCTGCCAGATCCTGTCAGGGAACCTCAGAACAGCTCTGGCTCCATGGGGGCTGGCATGAGCCCCAGTTCACATTGCCAGGTCTTGGGGCAGCAGATGCCCACAGTTAAGGAGGCAGAAGGGAGGGACTAATAGACCTAAGCAGACAATAGTGACCACTGCACACCAAGGATCCTGTCCAATCATCTTCATCCCATAAAAACTAAACAGCAATTTTGTAGGGTTTGTGACGGCAGATACACTTTGAGAAACACAGAACCTTAAAGCGTAAGCATGTTCATATAAGCATATGCACACACCTGAAAACAGAGATTCAATATACACAGAGACAGGAAGGAGGCAAAAAGCAGGATGTGGTTTACAACCTTTAATCCATGGAGGTCACAGAGTACCTTTTTTTTTTTTTTAAAGACCATCTGTTTCAGTTATTAATTCAACTGTATTTACTGCACAGTTCCTTTGTAAAAATGCATCTGAAGACAAGCATTTGCAATGCCTTCTTGATATTCTTGGAAGATGAAGGATGGGGGTGCTGTAGCTTTAAATCCCACAGATTGGAGTAGTCAAAACCTTGATCTAGGCAATGACCCAGTGAATAGGGGAGTCTGTTCCTTTTACAGCTCAAGTTCAGTCCCTGGCTCCACAAAGCTAAACTTGGGCAATGGCTGGCCCTTGATCTGCATGCCTAAAAATTGTATTTACATTTTAAATCACTGTTGTGCATAAAGGCCAAGTTTGGATGACTGTGAAGTACTTGAATTCAGAATTCCTCCTCTGAACCAAACAGTAGTTTACTTTTCAAACAGCATGATTTTTGAAGCTTTTATTCTACACCGTTGCTGTGTTAAGAAAGCTGTCAAGTTTTGGAATTTCATGGAGAAATGTGAAGTGGCCTTTGTGAGCTCCAGAGGAAACCTCAGAGGCCTGACATTCTAAATGTGATGGCTCTATTTACATATATATTGTCCTTCCAGGGAGAGGCTGTGGGTTTGGATTTGGGATTACTGTATATAGAAAGCTTTGGCTGGCCTGTGGGGGCCCTTGCCCTCCTTATATATCTGTATGCATTTATTCAGTTTTTTCCTTTGCTTCTTCCCTAACTGCTCTCATTCACTCATTCATTCATTCCTAAGGAATATATTACTTTCTCTTCAATATCTAATGAGGTCGTGTTCAATCCTATAATTACCGTAGACATTAGGAGTCATTAACCACAGGTTATTCAGGTAGGTAGAACCCAGATGCATAAATAGGAAATATGGACTGTTAATAATTTGGATCCTGCCCCCCCCAAACAAACTTTGAATCAAGTATAGAAATTGTATGTGTTCTTTAACTGTTGCTCTTTGGACTTAAACAGTGAGCATCCAGCAGCCATTTGAAGCCCTCTCAAGAAAACCAACCTGCCTTTATTCAAATGCTAGATGTGAGCTGTGTTCTATGCCTCCCCCACTTTTGACTTGTATTTTCTGGTCTCAGCTTCGCCTTAAAATATTCCAGTCATATTTATATGAGGAAGTTGTGATAATCTTCAATTTATGTATGATGTCAACCATTTATAGTAACAAGATATAAGGAAGTCTCATTCTCCATGAGGACAAATTTATATGAACCAGGACTATTGAAAATTGTGGGTGAGGGTATAAGAAAAAAAGTGTTCTGAGTGGAGGAAATAGCATCTTTGCAGTACTTTGGCAACAGGTGTTTTCTCTTCCTGATGATCTGGGATTCCCCCCTCACTAAGATAAATATTTTCCTACCTAGGAGTTATGTTTCAGGATATGTCCCCCAGTGATAATGCTGACAATAAACATGTTGTTTTCCTTTTGTGAAGGATGATACCATGGGGACTATTTAGGTCCCCAAACTGGAATTTAGATCACTTGTTTTTAAAATAGTTGTGAGGTAGCTATAAAACTCCAGCCCTCTGTGGGTGAGTATTGATAGAGGAAAGAGAATATAGGACAGTGAGGGAGCTGGTGGTGTACTCTATGAGGCATCATGCCTACAGTCACATAGACAGAAACCTCACACTGCTGCATCCATAGTCACGGCTAATAGACTGGAAGTGGGATGATCCTTTAGAAAGTGTTACCAGAGGGGTACAGGCAAATGAATTAAATGACTTGACAGACTAGAGGAAACAGAGGGTGTTGGGCATTCCTGGAAGGAAATAAATTGTTAGGCAAAGCAAGGAGTCACAAGTGTGGTATAAATCATGCAATGATGAGTATTATAAAGTACAAATTAGGGACTAGCAGAAAGGAAAGATTAGGGCCAGATGCTGGAGGGCGTTCAAAGCCAGACTATGCTTAGCTTTTAGTAGACAATAGGGAGCCATTGCTTTTCTTGAGGAAGCCAGTGACTTCAAAGGAATCTGTCAGAGCACAGGCTGTATGCAAGGAGCAGAGAAAGGAATGTATCCAGGTGAACAGCCATCATCTGAGCATGATGCAATGAAAATGGGATGGGAACTGGCTTGGACATGGAGAAATGAGCTAGAGATGGAGAGATGATTAGCAATGGTGATTTGTACTAGGCATTCATTGCTGAACTAAAATGTGTAAAATTATAGACTCTTGTGGAAATGTGCTCAGATACAGTGAGTAAATGAGTGTTCTTGACACTGCATACCACACTACACAAGACTTGAAAAAGTTCAGGGAAGGTATTGTTCTACAGGGAATGTATATAGTACTCACAGGTTATACACAACAACAACCTGGGCACAAGAGCTACCAAAACTACCTTGAAAGGCACTTCGTTCTCATTTCCCTTTCCCTGAACCTAACCAGTTATCTCTTTTCCTCCATATCCCCCAAGGAAAATGTGTTCCATTCTCAGACGACTGTAGGATAATTTATTTAGGAAAGCCAAGCAAGCATGAGATGCAATACTAGCTTATCCCAAACCTGTACTTGAACATGGAACAACATTTTTCAACTCCATGATTTGTCATAGGAAAATAGATAGGAAATATAGTATCATGGGACCACCTAAAGTCACATCTTTCCTTGGTTCTTTTCATACTGTTCATGGATATTTGGAGTCCCGCTGATGACCTCAGAGATAGGAAATATGCCTACTGCCTGTCATTTAAGAAGATGCTCTAGAAAGCCCAATGTACCTATAAATACTTTAGTATTGCTCTTTCTATTGGAAGAAAAGAAGTGGTTCAGTTCTATAGCTCTGCACCTGCTCCTTCTTCCAGGGAGACTAACTTCCTTGAATAGTAACAAACATGTTAAGGCAACCAGAGCAAGACTTCAGGTAGTCCTATGCCTTTGCCCTGAGCACCCACAGAGAGTTTTATCCTATACACAGGGTATTTTAAAAGGCCTGGAATAAAATATTTGCCCCAATTTTTAGAGGGGATGGAGCTGTCTTGCAAAGAACCAGCCTACTGCAGACCTAGAGCCATTGGTATCTTCCTGACCATTTGCAAGACATGCAGCTTTATTGACTTCATAACGATTCATTAAAAAAATATTCTGAAATCAATGAGCCTGAGGATCTAAATAGTCAAATAATGGGGAGGGTTTTATACGTGGCCCTTTGCTCTGTGCTTCAAGTGATCATGAGACATTGGTCTTGAACGATTTTTCAATTCCCCAGCAGGTGTATCATCAGAATTCTGTTAAAAGTAAATGCCGTCCTCTCTGAAGATAAGTCTGTCAAACAAAGCCTACACGGTGAAGACCAGGATCCATGTATTCCCAAATTCTAATTCATGTGATATGTGTGTGTGTTTGTGTATGTATGTGTGTGTATGCATATGTCTGTATGTGTGTGAAAATGTGTGCATCTTCATGTATATGTGTGCATGCATATAAATGTACATCTCTGCAGTGGACTGGGCAACCTCAGTTGTCTTTCTATGGGCTCCTTCCACCTTGATTTTTTTTATAAAACCAAGTCTCTCACTGAGCCTCGAGTTTACTGATTTGGCTAGACTGGCTGACTAGTGTGCATCATGAGTGTGTCCGGTTCCACCCTCCTGTCCCTGGGATTAAAGGCATGTGTTACAATATCTGAATGTTTCTTTTTACATTTGTTCTTAGGTTCCCACTCAGACTTACAAGACATCCATTTTAACAGCTGGTCCATATCCCCATCCTGGCTGCCAGTTCCTTTCTGTAGATCCTACCAGGTGTTTGCCTTATTTTAATTTGGCTACTTCAATAAAAGACTACATTTGTTTGCTGGTTTAGAAGTGAGTCCCTTCTTTTAGTAAAGTCAGATCCAACCAATCTGAGATAGACTATTCTAAAATTGACAAGGAACTATGACATATTTTACACATAATTCAGTGGATGAGCAGAAAGAAGCTTTAAAACATTATGGCTGATGGTTTAGTTTAGTTGCCTTTGGCTCATCGAGTCACTATTGCTATTAACTTTGTGCTTACTATTAGCATTGTATTAACCTGGGTACCAGGAAAGCAAAACTTTTCAGAGCCAGCCTTTGTTTTCAACATGAGAATAAACATACAGAGATTGAAAATCATGCAAAGAAAGTAGAAATATGACCCAATAGTATCAGGAAGGGATATTAATAAAACATATGTTAGATATCAAATAAAATGCATATCATGTCACAGTATATGTTTTATGTGTGGATAATTAATTTTATTTTTTAATCTAATAAAGGAGGTGCAATAATCTCTTTAAGGACAAGAAAGTGTAGGCTCAAAGACCTTCTTTCACCCAAGCTCCAAATGACATGTTCTTACAGATCAAGCCATTTCAGTCCAGACTTAATCAACTATATATGGGGTAAAACATTCAGGATAACTTCACAGAGAAACTAAGTGCATTTGAGAGTCAAGGTTTGCCTTTACAAGGATCAGGGGGTCTGGCATTCTAAGAAAGGTGGACACTATTATGAAACTATTTCTGGAGGTAGTCATATTAATGGAGGACAAATTAACCCTATGATTTAGAGGATGACTTTCTGAGGCAAGCCCCACAGCCTCCCATTCTGGCCCCACCTATTTCTCCACTATAACAAAGAAACATTCTCTCACCTTCCTATAGTCCTGGGTTTCTTATTGTACAATGGATGCAAAAATAATGCATAACAGAAAATCAGCAAATATTTATAAACCACCTAAAATAGCCACTGCCAGAGAGTGTCATATGAGACTGTACAAGTGAGTCTGGAATTTTAAGGGAATTAAGAGACAGACCTGGTGCAAAAGCTAAATGATATTCAGTTGCTTCACAGAATATACCTGTCTTCCCCTTCAAGAATCATCTCCTTGGCATCTCAGCATAATCTTTGCTTGAGGACACACTAAGAGGACAGCTTCTGGTCAGGTTCCATTAGAAACAATACCAAGTGCAATCATATCAAAATAACCACAAATATTTACCTATGGCCTGAATGTACAAAGCACTCGGGTTTAGTTAGTAATTTAGGAAAGGAGGAGGACAGTCAGATGCCTCCAAATAGAACAAGCTGCAGTGAAAGCCTGTGGCTAGGTCAGACAGGAGGCTGCCTGAGTACAGTGCAGATGTGGCTGATCTCATGACTGTGATCCCTGGGAAGAAGGGAATGAGTCAAGAGGGTCAGGAGCCCAAACGAGTTGGTTAGTGTTATCTGTATTTGCTAGAGAGAATCCCCAAATCCCATGAGGTATCTCACTGCCTGGAACAAAACCTGATGTGTTAACATCCTAGTTTCCCAAAATGATCCCTGAAGCCCTGCAGTTATACTGATGGAAGGTGATTTATACCAAGGCAAGTGTTGCCAAGGCCCGGCTGGAGAAGCAGCTAAGCAGGGGGAATAACTTAAGTTTGCAATGGCTTTCTGTGTTTTGGAATTTCTCTATTAAGTAGGGACATATATCAAAAGTCTTAGGCTCCTAGCTCTGTGTCTGGCTAACCTATCTGCCACTAGGTACTCATGGGTTGAGGATTTCATCTGTTAACACCAGACACCTGACTCTGAGTAGCACAGTAGGCTTTGCAAAGAATACCAGAACTCACCTCCAAAGCCCCCTCTCTCCAGACTCACTGTCTTCAACCTGAGTACATCCAAGTCAAAGGCTGTATAATGTGTTGGAGGATTTCCTAAGAGGGTGGAGTCACAATGTGAGATCACAATATCCCATTGAAAGAAGAAGAAAAAAGCTCTTGGCAGCGAGTCACAACCACATCTACGTTTTTTGAAAAATTGCCTTCATCATGGGACTATCAGAAGTGAGGTTTGCCTACAGCCTATCTGCAGTACTCACAGCTACCATTATAGCCTATGAGTGTTAAAGAGGGCATATACCATAGACAAGCTCTCAAAATGGGCAGGCCATAGCTTGTATCTAAGGCTCTAAGAAATTAGAAAATCGGACTTACAATGTTCCTGAGTTTTTTCTCTCAGGGTGCCTTCAATTTAGAGGTCAAACAGCTCTTATTTCCAGCTTAGAAGTCTAGTTATGCATTAGTCTGTATAAGCTAATTACCAGAGCAAAACATCCTTAATTTTTTGATTTCACACAGTGCAAGTTTTTTTCTTACTCTTATCAGAGTTTTGTGTGGTTAGCTGGGGGCCTCTACTTCATATTGCCAGTAAAGATCCAAGTTCCAAGTATGTAGTGGATCCCACTATCTCCAAAGGCCCCAGCATTTTCTACTTGTTCATGTTATACTTCATATTCCTTTTCTACCACTGAAAGCTAAGGGGAAAAAATGAAGGTTTTATGTGACTGGAAGCTACACAGGCCTCTTTCATTCATTTTTATATTATTACATGTTTCTACCTACAGGTAGGCTACATTTTCAGAGAAGGCGTACCAAGAAATGGAATCTATCTCTGTGATCAGAATTAACAGGGCCACAATTGTAGACACATGACAGAGGAAGTAATATCTGAGCTTGTGGAGAATAAATGTCCATGCAGCCTCCCCATCTCTCAGATTGGAAGTAACCTCAAGGTCTTTTCAGTTCCTATCTTGCTGTTGAGCAAAACACAGAGCTAAGTGCACAGTAATTGCCTGGAAAACACTTGGTGGTTGATCTTAAATGGATCTACAGAAAACCTTAGCGAACAGGGAGGTTTGGGGTAGAAGCATCCAGAGCTGGAATGGTACTGGCTGAGCAGATGCAAAGGGATGTACAAAGGGTACCTAGAAAGCCACTCTAATGGATGGAGGAAAAGGGGCACAGGAAGGTGCTCAGGCCATTATGTATTGGAATCATATGCTGCACAATACAAATGTCTAGAGAACTTTTTCTGAAAATTGTGTGCATTTGACATTCACATCATTAGGATTCACTGAGCAAGACATACCACAACTAAATAATTTGAAATGAATAAAAATGCTTATTTTTCCTTTACATGCAATAAAAGATTCCTAATCTTCCAGACAAAAAGAGAAACATTACGTAATTTATGTATGTTTGTTAGCATTTTTAATGATATGTTTGAGCTAGAGACATATAACTACAATGGCCTTTAGGACTCATGTCATCCATTCCCATTTTCCGGGAAAGGCTTTAGTTAATAATAGGAATTTCATGTCTTATTTCTAGGGCTCTAGTAGAGGATAAAGATAACATATCAGGTATAGGAGAAGCCAGGGTTGTTAACTCTACTGAGACTCTTTTAGCAGAGACAACTGCTCCATTACATTACAGCAAATGGCAATAAGAAGCAGCTATGACCCCACCTTCTTCTAGGGTTTCCTAGGAAAGATTTCAGCCCTCACTGCCAGCCCATGTGTTAATCATCTAAGATTGTCATCAGAAGGAGCATAGAATGTGCCACTCAAACCACAGAAATGCACTTTCTCACCATTCTAGAGAATCCAAATTCCAAGGAAAGCTTTGAATACTCATGCACCTGTGCAAAGAAGTGTGGACTGGTCACAGTTAGGCAAGCCTTCTCCTTTATCAGAGGCTGGTCAGTAGCTGAGACCTGCATGCTGCCTTCCAGTTCTTATCTCCTCCACCTTGTCTCCTCCCAGGTGTAACCCTAACCCTCTGCCTGTGAACCCACCACCTTTTGTGGTGAACCATGAGATAGCCTAATCGGGATACCCGTGGTGCCAGCTTACACCTTTGTCTTTAACCTTATTCATGCCTCTAACTCTAGAAAATAGGGCTACAGCACGTAGGTCAGCCTGCTCCACGAGGAAAAACACATTTTGTTTTTATTTATGTCCTCTTTTATTCCTTTCTTCCATGTTAGACCCATCTCTCCCTTCTCATAGCCCCCCCCCCCAATTCATGTCAAATACATAATATATTTTAAACATATGTATATAGATATATAAATATATACATATAGTTAAATATAAATTCTACATATGAAATAAACATGAAATATTTGCCTTTCTGAGTCATATATCACTTAACATGCTCATCTCCAGTGATATCCATTTTCCTGTAACTGATACAGTTTTTCCTTATTACAGATAAATAAATCTCCATCATGTATATGTACCATATTTACTTCAACCATTCTGCTATTGATGTTTATTTAGGTTGCTTTTGTACTCTAGATATTGTGATCTAATCTCCCTCTCCACCTGATCCCAGAGATCATTTATTCATTCTCCCTATGTTTACTGATGCTGGCTGCCTCTCCTGCCTCAAGAGTAGCATGACTGCTTTTGCTGGGGGCAGCCATGCGGGAGGCAGCCTGGTTTTTGATCCCCTGGGGAATGCTGAGCCCATGTTATTACCATCACAGATGTATTTCCGGGATCTGAGATCAATCTGCCACTGTTGAGTGGGACTCAGAGAAGGAGGCGGCTCAGACAGAGTGCCAGCCTTCTGTTTCCTATGCCACTATTGATTCTGTGTGGTTCTGGGAAAGCAGCAGCTGCTGTCCAAAGCCCCACCCCCTCTTCTGTTCACTGGCTGAGAGACTAAGCAGCACCCTCATCTCCCTTATACCCAGCACGCCATGCTGACTTGATCTCAAGTTTTCTGTCTGCTTCTTTTACCAGTGACATCCAGGAATAGCCAATCTGGAGGGTTTCTTGGGCTTTCCTCCAGATTCCCAGAGAACCCCCTAATCACAATGGCTTCCAGAGATTTCCCTGGGTAGAACTGTGACCCACACACTTCCCTGTCAAGGTCCTGTCTCATTTTCCAGGTCCAAGAAGATGAATGTTCAGCATTTGCACCAAGGGAATGGAGTATTTCTTCAAAGAAGTTAATAAGATTGTATATTTTAGCCTCAGGGCACTAGAGAAAGGAAAGAAAAATTCCCTGAAACAACATGTCTCTTGTTTAATAAAGTTTTATTATTATTATATATGAGTGTGTGGGAAAGAGAAATCTATATCTGTTCTTCACCATCACAGCTTTATTGGTTCTGAGCTTTAAAAATCAGTTTGGTGACTAACAGAATAAAGAACCGACTGACCGGTGATTTTTAATATTTGGCTCTTCCAGGAAGCAATCTAATAGAGAAAAAGCTTATTGGAAAGTGTAGATGATGTGAAATGAGTTGCATGGCGAAGGGGGTGGGGGTTGGTTAAACCGGCTCACACCTTGGGAGGAGAGGCAGATGTCACAGGAAGCTTCTGAGTACTAGCTAGACCAAGTCACTGTCAGCCTTGGGAAAGCCGGTGACACCAGGTTCTGTTTGTCACTGAGTCTTCCCTCTAAAACTTTGTTTTACGTAAAATTTAAATTGGCCAGCTGAAAACATCATGTAATAACGCACTGCTGGTACAGTATTTTCCTTCAGGCAGTCCCTGCTCCTTTGCAATCAAGTGTGTGTGTTTCTTTTGTCCTTCTGCCTCCTCAGCAGTCGTGTGTGTGTGTGTGTGTGTGTGTGTGTGTGTGTGTGTGTGTGTGTGTCTGTCTGTCTGTCTGTCTGTCTGTCTGTCGTCTGCCTCTCTGTCTGAGTCTCTCTCTCTCTTGTATTTGTGTGTGTGTGTGTGTGTGTGTGTCTGTCTGTCTGTCTGTCTGTCTCTGAGTCTCTCTCCTCTCTCTCTCCCTCCCTCCCTCCCTCTTTATTGTGTGTGTGTGTGTGTGTGTACATTTATGTACTGAGCCCTTGTGCCCTTTTCTATATGGCTGAGAGCTCATCTGGTATCTCCCTAGAGACAGTAATCCCCACTCCCTCACGGAGCCAAGCAAGGGATCTAAGCATTTTTCATTCATTCTAAGGATTCCACAAGGACCCATGCACCCCAAAATGCCAAGGAGAATTGTTTTGCATCTAGGGATGTTAATCAATATCCCTTTAAAAATCAATTTCTGGAGCCTGCACTGTGGGCCCAAACACTCTGCCCTCTATTTCTTGACTTTTTTTTTTCATACTTTGTGTCTTAGTGAGGGTCACTATTGCTGTTATGAAACACCTTGACCAAAAGCAAACTTGGGAGAAAAAGGTTTACTTTACTCACAGTTCCATATAACAGTCCATCACCTAAGGAAATCAGGACAGAAACTTAAACAGTTTCTGAAGGAAAGAACTGATGCAGAGGCCATGGATGGGTGCTGCTACTAACTTGCTTTCCTTTGGCTTGTTCATCTAGTGAAAAGTTTCTGGCCCATTCGTCCCAAGTCTCACAGCCACTTAGTCCCAAATAATCACATAAATGTTTATATTAATTACAAGCTGTCTGGCCTATGGCTCAGACTCATTACTTGCTAGCTCTTTCAACTTAACTCATTTTCATTAATCTGTGTTTTGCCACGTGGCTCCTGGCTCACCTGTACTTTTACATCTTACTTCCTCAGCGGCAGCTTGTACCCTCCTTTCCCTTTATCTGTGCTTGGATTTCCCACCTGCCTATGAGCTAGCTCACTTGCCATAGACCAAAACAGTTTCTTCATTATTCAATGGTAATTCACAGCATACAGAAAAATATCTCACATCACTTTCTCTTATCTGTCTAATTAAAAAGGAAGGTTTCAATCAATATACCAATTTTACATATAGCAAAATAGCTACCAAGCAAGAATTATACTTAGAATATCTAGTTTACCTGTATTTAGCAAAATTAAAGAAAATATTCTATCATCTACCTTATCCTTGTGAGTCCAAAGTTTCATATCTAATTTACCTTTAATTATAACTAAGAAAAACTATAATTATAGCTATTTGATCTTTAATTCCATCAAAGACCACAGAAGGATCTAATGTTACCTGAGTAAACAGTAAGTGTAATGCAAGCAACCTCCAAATTCTAGAAATGATAGAGATGATATCTGGCTGCCTGTACAGTTACCCAAAGTTCCTTTGTAATGTTGGGGTATCTATCTTCAGTCTATAGGCCTAGAGTTTCTGGCATATCTTTCAGTGAAGCAGGAAATTTGAAAGACTGCTCCATACATCTTGGCAAGGTTTGTCAGTTGCTTCTCCCTGTGCCCTGTGAAAATGTCTGGCAGTTTTCTCTGTGAAGCAGGAACATGAAGGAATACCTCAGCTTGTTCTAGCAAAGTTCAGAGGTTACTTTTCTTTTTTTTTTTTTTTAAAAAAAAAACTTTATTTATTTATTATTTATTTGCCTTGGTGTTTGCCTGGAACTGGAACTACAGACAGTTGTCAGCTGCCATGTGGGTGCTGGGAATCGAACTCAGGTCCTCTGGAAGAGCAGACGGTGCTCTCAACCGCTGAGCCATCTCTCCAGCCCCCAGAGGTCACTTTTCTATGGGTGCTGCATGTCCAGTTTATATACCATACTGTCAAGCTCTTAAGGCAAGAACAATTTCTTTCTCAGTAGCTAACTTTTGCCCAAAGAAAGTAAATTCCATATGAAGTTTCTTCAGTGTCCATCATCCTCTTGAATTATATTGGTGCTGCCAGGATTAGACATGCCTCACTGTCCAGAAAAGTCTAAGTTCTTAAAATATTCCTAAAATATTTTAAATACCATATTCTGTAGGTCTTTGAAGTGTTTGAAGGTTAGCTGCCTAACTGAAATATATCTTTTTATATCTAAAAATCATAACGTAAGTTTGATTCCCATAGATAATTAAGTATTAGTTTGTATTTCTTAATTATACATTGCAATTTTAAAGGAATTGCATAAACATAACATTTTAAACAAAAGTAGAAATATATATCAGTATAACAAAATTAACCTTCAAATTGTATCAATAAACCAAAATCCATGGCAATGTAAAGTATTTTGAGATTAACAATTTTTTTGGATCAAAGTAGATTCAATAATTTTTTATCATTTCTACATCATATCCCCTTTTTTCTCTAGAAAGATATTAACCATTTATAATGAAAACAAACACTTATGAACAATATTTTTGGGGAATTTGAGCATAGCTTTCCATATTGCTTCCTGCTAATTGGGGGCACTGGTGATCTTGGGGGACCAAAAGAAAATTCAGGATTATAGTCAAGTCCTAACTGGAGTATTCTATGAAGCTGGATTATCTTAGCCATCTCCTTGAAGCTGTTCTAAATGCAGAGCTCAGAGGAACTGCAACTGAGGTGCTATGAAATGTTGGATCATCTGGTCCATTTCCATCAGAGACTTTTCAGGGGGTCGCTCCCAATCAAACCTTATTTTCCTAAAAACCTCTTCTCCAAAGTAACATATTTTTGCTTCAATTTTTAAGTCAAGGCATTTATAAAATATATAATTTGGATTAATCTAGCAACAATTATAATTAAATGTCTCTTAGCAGCTCTTGCTCCTTCCTCAGCAGTCAAACAATACAAAAGCAACATAACATACAGTATCCTGACTCAGTGTATTTTCCATCTTTATGTGGCTTATTATTATTTTGACTCTATTTCTTTTTTTAATAATTTTCTCTATTTTTTTTCTCTCTCAAGTTTATGTATGTTTTTAAATACACTATAAACTGTTTTGATGTTTTTTTCTGAATTTATCTTTATTTTATATCTCTTATCTTTTTCTGACTATACCTTTAATCTGCTAAAGTGGGGCTAGGATTAAAAGCTTTGCTAGAGCATCAGGCTGGCTCCACCCAGCTGCTGAGTCTAACTTCATAGAGATTTTAGCATTTTATCAGAGGTATTGGCAGCAGCCACATTTACCATCCCAACTATGGGGAATTTTAGGGTCCACACTGCCAACAGGTAGAGCACTACCACCCACAGCTCATAAACTCCATCTAAATATTTGGCAGCAGGGTCTCTTAAAAGAGCCACACAGCTTTTGCTGATAAGGCTAAGTCAGTAAGTCTCACTTAAAGGACTGGCACCTCTGCTCAGCACCTGTGAACAGAGCTAACCCAAGAAAACATTACTACTAAGAAGCCATGTTTGAATCTGTTCCCTTTTTGTCTGTATGAACAGAAAACTTAAATCCATTATATACAGCTTGTGCTTATTCCAAGGTTCTTGTGAGACTTTTGGAAATGGCCTTGTTTCAGCTTAAGCTACATACTGCAAATTCACCATTTTGTAACTCAAGCCTAAATGTCACTCTGTACCAAGGCCCACTTGAGAGACACAACTAGGAAACTTTTTTACTTCATTTCCGTGTTCTAGGACCTTTTTAAAGCTTTCTCAGGCTTTATGTGATTATATATGCCCCAGATTGGAGCACCATTTATAGTCCAAAGTTTCTGGCTCTGCCTAGCTCTGAGGTCTGGACCCACAGTCCCAAATAATCACACAAAGTCTTAAACTGTTTGGCTTATGGTATAGGCTCATTGTTAGCTAGCTCTTGCAATATTAACTCAACACATTTCTTTTTATCCATGTTTTGCCATGTGGCTCATGGCTTACATATACTTTACATCTTGATTTCTTGAGTGGCAGCCTGCAGCATCTCTACCTGACTCTGCCCTCCTTCCCTTTTATCTATGTTTGGATTTCTCACCTGCCTATAAGCTGGCTTGTCATAGGCCAAAACAGTTCCTTTATTATCCAATGCTAATTCACAGTGTACAGTAAGACATTCCACATCATGCTCAGCCTGCTTTCTTAAAGATCCCAGGACCACCTACAATAGGCTGGGCCCTCCTCCATCAGTCAGAAATTAAGAAAATGCCCTTCAGGCTTGCCTATAGCCATATCTTATGGAGGTATTTACTCAACTGAGGCTCCCTCCTTTCTCATGACTCTAGATTTTGACAGGTTAACACAAAACTAGCCAGTACACTATGCATACAGATAAGACTTCTGAAGCCCTAGAGTGGAGGAAACTACAATAATTTGAGATTAGCTTTTTCAAAGTACAGTAGAATATATGACCATCTTTAGATGTTAAAGTAAGAGTTTCTGGTTCAGTGGCATAAACTAAACCAATCTCAGCAATCATATCTCCTGGGAGATGGGGATGATGACAGTGGTAGACTGTGAGTGATGAGAGTGTAATGTGATATATGGGATAAGGGATGGAATCTAAACAGACAAGCTTCAGAGCTCAACAGGGAGTAGGAAACTGTGTTCTTTCTATCTTCTGTTCCATATGTGCTATTTCCAGGTCTCAAGTACCTAAAGTGACCAGTATCCAGGGTCCCCTCTTTTGGCACATCTTCTATCAACAATGAGGGGTCCTTGATAGCTTATACATATGACAAATCTACACAAGCCACCAAAGCATAAGCTTGTAATAATGCAATTATACACATTGAATACAGAAAATGGATGCTAGTTTGGATAAATGTTCCTCTGCACCTCTGAAATCAGGTACAGTAAGAATGCACTCTTTACCTTGGCTCAAGGCTGGGGATAATGGGCTTCATTTGGTGTCTGTATAGCAGAGTCAGCTACTTGCAATCTCTGAGCTTTTGTTCTCCAGCAGAAGGGAATGATAAAGAAACACTTAAAAAAAAAAAACAAAAAACATAGACTTGAAGTCAACAGAGAGCTTTTTAAATCTAAATGGCTGTTCTCTTGGCTTGAATGTCAGAGACCCAGATTCTAATTCCCAGAAAGAGAGCTAGCTAGTATTAGGTAGAGACATTGTGAAGGCCTGCTAAGCCTCTCTGTGGGAAATATTGAACTGAACTGCTGGTGTGAACAACATGAAGCATATACTGTCTTTTAGCAGAGTTGGGTAATCTCACTGAAGGGTGGAATATTTGGGCCAAGGATTTGGCTTGATTCTCCAAGTGAAGGGGTATAGTAATAAATTCACTTGAAATATATCGTAAGAAGGATTAATATTTATTTAGGAGTATATTTCACTCACGATACAAATTCAACCTTAAGACAATTCTTGAAGAGAGGAACGGGCCCACTCCCCAGAATGCAAGAACGAAGACAGTACCCGGAATTTAGAGTCCCTGACTTCCAATTCATTCTGGCCACGCCCCGTACGGGTTCTGATTCCCAGGAGCTATTAAGGATTCCTGAATAATGCCTGAATCCCACTACAAAGGGGTCTTGTTTTCTTCCTTGCCTTTCTTCTGCTGGTAAACAATGAAGTGAGCATCAAACATGCAGTGGAGGTTATCATGTCTATCTCTGCTTCCAGAGCTAAGTCCTCTGTCCTAGGGCTATGTATCTTGGGGGAAAGCCATTGAAAGACTCAAACCTTTTAATTCCTTTCCATTGAGTTTTCATTACACTTAAAACATTGTCATGGGTAGAATTAATGAGCAGAGGCCTGCTGGATATTCAGCCAGAATTCTCAGAACCCCAAAGGTCTTGACTCTGAGAGCTTGAGACCACTTGTCACTTAAATGATCCACAATTTTGTTTCTGATTAGTACTCAGCAGTAGTCCCAGGCCGCTCTGGGGACTCCTCAGCCTTCTGCTTGGCCATGAGCTTGTTTGACTCACTCTGCCCTGTGTCTTATGGGCATAATTCAAGCCCACTGGGGTCCTCTGAGGTGGTGGATCATGACTCCAAAGGACATAAGCAACTCTGGAGACAAACCAGTTTTCAGGTTCATCCTCACATGAAAGAAAACCAGCAGCTCCTCTCACAGATAACCAGAAAAATCCTTTGGCCCTCAAACTTTTTCCCTGTATTCTTGCTGCTCAGAATTTTATTACTAAAACTTGACTCCTTTGGGATTAAAAGGCATTTTAGTCTTCTAAAGTCCTTTATTAAAATGCAAAGACATCTAGGAAGGTTGAAACCTTATATTGCCAACAAGAATTTTCAGTCATTGAGGGCAGGAAATACAACTTAAATGCCTTCTCTTATATATTAAATTCTTAGCTGCCCATGACTCTTAGAAGGTTAAGTCATTCTATACAATCAGGGTGCTTAACTTGCTGAAGGCTTAGCTTTTGTAAATCTAATTTGAGCAATAAGAAATATTTTTGGATTGAGGCCCCATCTAAAACATTCACTCTGTTCTGCCTTCTTAAATGCAATCCACAAAATGCACTAAGACGCTTTCTTAATGAATCACCATTATTATTATGAGCTGCTGTTGCTATCATTCTCAGTGACTCCTACAGCATCCATTACTGCAGACAGGGCTATTTGCACCTTCAATAGCAGTTCTTACATTTGCTTCTTGATCTTCTCTAGACTGACACCATCTCTTCTTATTCATGCCAACATGTTTTGTTTAAGCACTGTTTCTCTCTTCTAACATGTCCTTATAATTCCTATAGGTGGGAAATAACACTGTAAAGCTGGGGAGCTAAAGTGTCTGTGACAAAAATAGATTGAGTTTCAGTGAGAAGTTTTCCTATGAATAGGGCTAACAATTTGATTATTCTCATAAGACGAAAATTGCTGGGTGCAGTGGTACACGCCTTCAATCCCAGTACTGGAGAAGGTAGAATTTGAGACTAACCTGGTGTACATACCAAGTTCTAGGCCAGGCTAGGCTACATAGTGAGATTCTGTCTCAAAATAACAGTATAAGACATTTCTACTGTACTCTGGTTCTCAGCTATTATTTGAATAAGATGGTCACACCACAGAAAGGGTGTTCTTTTAAGTAACCAGAAGCCAAGATGGGCCACTCTAAGATATAAAATAATGGGTAGCAGTTGTCAATATTTTAGCCCAATTTCTTTATAATCTGGAAAATGTTTTCTCAAAATCAGTTATTGCCCAAACTGGAGCAGTTCTAAGAATGAAGAATATACTCTCAATGTTCCCTTCCAGACCACAAGGACACAGCAGGACTATATGGGTAAATCAGGACCTGTGATCCACCTATTTCGAGAAAAAACATGGACAACATCATCTGATACACAGAGATGCACCTGTATTGGACTCTGATGCTCATAGCAGCTCTCAGAGGCTCTTGTCAGACACTAACTCTAGTTATCTTTCAAATGACAGATTAGGAACTGTAGACGATTCATGTAAGGAATGCTAAAACATTATTGTTCCTTTCAAAATTGATATGCCTCCCTTTTACCTCTAAAGACTACTAACTGGGGGGGAGTGATAAATACAATGTGTTAATAGATTGATTTTTCTTTGAATATGACTTTCATATCATATGAGCCCTTGAACTGGTGTTACAAGCATGGACAATGAGCATGAAATATTAAAATATTTAGTCTAATATATACAATATAGTGTATGCAGTGTTAAAGAAAATGCTTGTGCACCTCTCAGTACACACACACACACACAGAGAGAGAGAGAGAGAGTAATTCTGCCTGAAAACTAAATACAGTCTAACAGTGTGTGTGTTTCAGACAGTCTTTGGACCAGATAGCCTACTAATAATTTATTCTGAGAATAAGCATTTTTTTAATCATAATGTTGCATATAATAATGAAAACTTAGAATAACCTAAATTCATCAACTGGGGGTTCATGAAGTAAAAATAAGAATTCCTATAATGAATATGAACTAGATATATAAAATAATAAAGTAAAATTTTATTGATATTAATAAGTCAATGATATCAAATGAAAATGCAAATTACAAAGTATTACTTTGACAATTTTTGATAAAAGAATGAAATAAATATCAAAAATATTATTATTTATTAATATTTAGTTATTAACTATCTTAATGGTATATAGCAAAATATTTTATTAATATATTATTAATATTTAGTTATTAACTATCTTAATGGTATATAGCAAAATATTTTAGTTATTTTTCTCTTTGCTGTGGGTAGCTTAATTTTATTATTTTCTGAGTGTCCTGAATCACATACACATTTTATAACGAGAATTAAGTAATATCATAATTTGAAATTGACTGTCAGCTGAAATCCCACTCCTGGGAATGACTCTTTGGCTCTCTGGGCAGGGTTCCCTTATCTTGCTTTTGGTTTTCTTAAATTTTCTATATGTACAATCTCTACAATGTGGTTTCCTTTTAACATATCAGTCTCATCCAAGAAGCCATGTATGTATGCTCTTCGTGCATCTTTGACTTTCCCTTGTTTGTCTTGTACGGATGCTCTTTGGAAGCCTGTTGAATGAAGTGTTGAGTAAACAAATGGGTCTCATGGCTCCTTGATGGTTCATTAAAGGGTTCTGCTAATGCAAACTTAACCAGACTTAGGAGTGTAGTGAGAAAGCAAAGTAAAGAAGATTCTCACCTGGCCCTCCATAGTCAGACTACATTACATGAAGCCAGGTAGCCTGGGATCCCTTGAGGGGTTTTCTTTCACTCATAACAAGGGCTCAATATTTCCTTGTTGAAAGAGAGAATACAGAATTGGATGAATGACAGTATACATGGCAAATTATAAAAAGATTGATTTCATCCTAAGCAGAGAATTTAGCAATGACTGATACTAAGCCATGAGAATAGTCCTGGAGTCAAAAATCAGACACAAGAGAATCTTGGAGATCATGTAACCTGCCTTTTTCATTTACCATGTTATATCCCCATGTGAGAAGTGATTTTTCCAGACACAAGGAGATTAGCACTGCAATCTGTGTTGGACCTGAGAGTTCCCATCATTCTTTCTAGGACTGCTTCTTGGTCAATAGCCTTCCCAGGACTGCAGCCTAAGGTTTCTCATATAGCCATATGTCCAAGTTTAATAGAAGATAAGGCTGTAATATTCACTATCTCAGTTACTTTTCTATTGCTGTGATAAGACATCATGACCAAAGAATCTTATAGAAGAATGAGTCTATTGGAGCTTAAGTGTTTTAGAGGGTGAGCTGATAACCATCATGGTAGGGAGCATAGCAACAGGCAGGCGTGCATGGCACTGGAGCAATAGCTGAGAACTGTCCTTTTGGTCCACAAGAATGAGGCAGAGAGAGCTAACTTATAGAGCAGTGTGGGCTTTTGAAACCTCAAAGCCCTCCCCCAGTGACATCCTTCCTAATGCTTCCCAGATAATTCATCCAACTAGGAACCATGTATTCAAACATAGGAGCCTATAGGGACATTTCCATTCAAACCATCACACTCCCTATTCAACTTTCCCCCATATTCCATATACTTTGTATGCTGTTTGAAGCCACTGGCTTCCTAGAGCGCTCTCTCTCTCTCTCTCTCTCTCTCTCTCTCTCTCTCTCTCTCTCTCTCTCTCTCTCTCTCTCTCTCTCTCTCTCTCTCTCTCTCTCCAGAACCTGTATCGAGAGACCCAACTGCCCTGAGTATTGGCTGCACTAACTGTGGTTTTTGTTCTGTTGAATAAAAGCAAATCCCGCATCAGGCAGCAGATGCTTTCCCATTCTTGAATAATTGAAAGACTGGGTCCCAAGCCCCAGCAGGCTAGGAATTGATTAGAAATAAAGAAGCAGGGGGCTTCAGCCAGTGGGTTTAGGGAGCTCTGCTTGGAAACTTCATCTCTTGCTGTCTGTTCATGAAGCTCGTACCTATATAGGAGAAAAACAGTTAGGATGTTGCAAGGATGTGTTTATTTACTGTTCCAAGGCAAATTTGTGTTTCTGTCCATAAATTAATCCATATGATAAAAGTAAAAGTGACTCAAACCAGTACCTTCATATTCTTTTCTTTTTTACTGCATTTATATGATTTTATTTTCATTAATTTCTTGGATGTGTCAACAAAGAAATGAGTTTTATCATAACAACCTCATAATCCATTATTATCATGTGTTCTCTGTCCCGCATCCTCCCCACCCTTTGCTCCATACCCTTGTATGTTTTCAGGTGGATACCTGGTAAGAACATAGCCCATCCTACAGCTTATAAATGAGGACTGAGCAAGTACAACTCTCAAATTTTGATGTTTGCCTTTCCAGATATGATGAAGAATATAAAACCCACATCACACAAAGAGAATTTCTTCCCTAATTCGTGTTGCTCTAAAATTAAACAAACAAACAAACAAACAAAAAAACTACTGACCAAAACCTACATGGCATAGAAGTTTATTTTAGCTTACGTACCTAGGGAACAATTTGCCACAGAGGGAGGACAGGGCAGGGTCAAGGCAGGGACCTGGAAGCAGAAACCAAAACAGAAGCCCTGGAATACTTTGTGTACTAGCTCTTCTCCATGGCTTTCTCAGTCTAATTCACAACCCATGACTATCTGGCCAATAGGGACACTGCTCAGAGTGGTCAGAGCTTCCTACATCAATTATGAACCAAGAAACTGCCCCATGCACTTGCTTATAGGCTGACCTGGTGAGGGCATGGGAGGCATGTTCTCAACTAAGATTCCTTCTTTCCAGGTGACCATAGCTTTTAGCAAGGTGACAGAAACTAAGGAGCACAATTTCATGGTCTATGAAGCAAGACTTCTTGGTCCTGGAAGCTACCAGGAGCAAATGCAACAGAGACCTCCTTTACCTATGGATACCAGGAGAAAGAGCAGGGATTGGGCTCAGTACTTAGTTTTTCATTCCAAGAACGTGTTGCTCACTAGGGTTGCCTCCACCACACAGTCCTTTCCACTTGGCAGGCTCCAGCTGGGCCCATTGTGCCATCTCCAAATACAACCATGGCATTCGCCACCTAAAACTGTCTTTTGTCAATGGTTTCCCATAATCCTTGGACAGATGAAACTCTAAGACTTCCTCACTTGAGGGTAACTCTTAGCCTCTCTGTTTTTGCCTGTATTGTGCTCATCTGGAATGACCACACCCCTAACCATTGGGAAAGCTAGAGGTCTCTGTGGCTGCAGACACCTTTTGTAACAGCTCATTGGAATGAGTTCTTCAATAACCCTGAAGCTCTGGTGGAAGGAATTTTCTTCAGGAAGTTCCTTCTTTCTTCCCTAAGGAAGTAAACACCCTATGATATACATGCCCTCTCTATCTTCCAGTGATTGCTATACAGGCTACCACATTTCCCGTGATATCATGAGCTCCATCATAGCAGGCTTATCTGAACCAGAACCTATTATGATGTCTGGTTTAGATCAGGGCTTACTAGCTAGCTTACTAAAATGTCTACTATATTATCAAGTAAACAAATGGTTTTACTTAACATAACCGAGGACTCAAACTCAGACCACTTAAGAGTCCTTACTATCTTTTCACTGAGACACACATCCCCACTGAGTGATTATATCATATTTGTTACATGCTTGGTATGGTTCAAGGCCCAGAAAACACAACAGTGAAACAATGAGAAAAATGGGTAAATGCAGCAAGTTAAATAAAACATATAATAAAGAAACCCATCAAACGAAACACACACATACATATATATGTGTGTATGTATATATATATATATATATATATATATATATATATATATATATGACATACACTGAAGGGATGTTTTATGGAGGAAATAGATGTTTAATGTATGTGCTGGCCACAGGAAGTCAGAACCATAGATGTTTAATGTATGTGCTGGCCACAGGAAGCCAGAACCAAATCTCATGCTAAGAGCCCCCTGAAATTTATATTCTGTAAAATTTCCTTTTTTAACCCAAGTTCCTTAATGGTGTACACTTAATTAGCTTTCTATTTTAATGCTATTTTGGCTGGTTCTCATCTATGTGGGTCAGGTATCATTTTCTTCCCATCAATTTATTTCCTTTGGTTAAATTCCTAAATGGAAAATTATTTAATCAAAATGTACATTTTTTTAAAGATTTCTGGATGTACTTCCATTGTGTTGCTCAGATAATTTTAGAAATTAAAATGCCATTTCGGTAAAAAAATCTAGTGTACTACTCTTTTTTAATGTCTTCAGCAGGACTAAAATTACATGCCATTTCATTTTGGTTTTACTGCCATTTTAGTAGACCAGAAGAAAATATGTGAACTGAAGTTTAGTGGGTAGGGAAAAACTGTACCTATATTTGAGAGTCTACAAGGCTAGTTGACTTAGAACTACATGACTGTGGAGAATTGAAATACTGTAAATCAAGAACTAATATCCGGAGTGTCTAGTCCTCTAATAGGTATTCCGTTCACCTCTATATCTGACCTAACAATCTTTCAGTTATCAAGTAAAGTCTTTAGAATGTGTTAATTAATAGACCACTCTTTTCTACCAACCCCACAGCTGAGACTCTAATCATATAACATCCAAGTCAATAAGAGAACCCCTCTCCCTGTTTTGCTATAGCCCACCCATTCGGTGTTCCCACCATTTGGAAAGTGTCTTAATTTATGACTTTCTTTTGCTTAGTGACTATAAAAGTTTATGTAATCTCATTCACATAGGAACCTGCCATGGGAAATAACCTGATCCCAGGTTCCAAGTCATGCTTACATGTCTGGCACAGGACCAACCCTGTCTGATTCTCTTGAAGCAGCATCCAGGTTTTGTAAGGATGGGTAGGGTACTCTAAGTTTACTTTCATTGCTATTTGTCTGGCTCTTGTCTTTCATTTTCTAAAATCTGAATACAAAGCACTGTTCTTTAGGATAAGGAAACTAAAAGCAGCCGAGTGTTTACATCTTCATATGGAGAGGAGAGATGACATATGTATCAAAGACAACAATGCAGATTTTCAAGAATCCACAAGGAGAGATGGACTATGGGGGTTGCTACAGCTGCAGTGTGAAAAGGGTTGCAGTCAAGGCAATCCTACTAAGTCTGTACATTGTGCAATGATGTAAATATAAAACACTTAAGGGAAGTAGGCAATATTCACAGCCACACAGGCCTAGGAAAGAAAGTTCACTAGGTGTCCAAGAACTCAGAGAACATCAGTATTTTTCACAATGATTTTGTTTCTGTTTCTTTTTATGTTTACTTGCCTTTGCTGAGTAAATAGTTGGATTCTTGCATTCTGATTACTTGGTTATTCAGATTATTTCTGTGTGGCAAAATAAATTATTAATCAAAAGCTTTACTCTATTTTTCCTTTTGTTGTGTGGGGATCAAGTCTCACACAGACTACTGAGTTTTATCCTCAGCCCAGTAAAGGCAATATAAATCAGTCATTTTATTTTAACTGATACTATTATATTTAGCTATTTAAACCACTTATCCAGTTTTATGGTGATGATTCTCATTAGCATACAGGTTTTAAGTCATTGTGGACTTAGTTCCAGAAGCTACTGAGTTTCCTTCTTTTTTTTTGTTTGGTTTTTTTTTTTTTTTTTTTTTTTTTTTTTTTTTTTTTTTTTTTTTTTTTTTTTTTTTTTTTTTTTTTTTTTTTTTTTTTTTTTTTTTTTTTTTTTTTTTTTTTTTGAGTTTCCTTCTTATGAGTACTGAGCATTTCAAGTAGTAAATTAAGATTGCAGCTGACCTGGAAAGCAAATGAGAATTGGAATTTTTCTCATAGTTTGATATTGTTTTACAACAGATATTAACTAAATAGTATGTACTTTTGTTCTAATCAGATTCCACACATTTCTATCCCTAGAAATTGACTTATTGTAGCATTGACTTTTTCTTTCTTTGAGATGCAGTCCTATTAATTTAACAAGATTACATAGCATTCCAATCAAGGTGTAGAGAATGTTTCCATACTGTCTTACCCTGTGCCTCCTCCTGTAGCGGGAAACCAGAAACTACCCAGGTAAACTCTGATGACGTCAAGGAGCTGGAGCTGGGCAGGGCGTGGTCAACTGGAAAGAGCCCCTGAAGAGGAAAGAGCCTGGCCGTTTTTTGAATTGTGGCATGTTTAGGAAAGAGTGCTCAGTTTGGACCTCTCCTGCGAGCTGTTTCTCCCTTTTCCCCTCTGAATACCCTCTGTACCTTAAGTGACTTTAGAATAATAAATATTACCTTAATATAAACATAGCGGCGGATTAAATTCTAGAACATCCTCCTAGTCAGCCTCACACATCTTCAGCTTGTGGCAGCCACTGATAGAGTATTTGAGGGGTGTGTGTGTTTATACCTGTGTGTCAGTGTATATACTTTCCTTTCCAGAATATCATATAAACAGAAATATTCACAACATAGCCCTTTAAATGTGGTTTCTTTCACTTGTTAGAACACATTTGCCTTTCATCCAGGGTGTGACATGTATTAATAATTTAATTCCTTTTATGGCTGAATAGCATCAATTTACATGGCTAGACTGTAGTTCAATTCTCCATCTACTATTTAAAAGTCTATTTAGGTTGTTACAGTTCAGACCTATTATGACTAAAGTATCAACAAACGCCTGTGAACAGATTTGTGTGTGACAATTAAGTTTTTCTTTCTCTTGGGAAAATACAAGAAAGCACCATACTGCTTTTCAAAATGTCTGCCTAGATTGCATTCCCACCCATACATGCACAAGACTTCCTTGTGTTCTACACATGCCTCAGCACTTGTCTGCCATTATTAAAAACCATCTGTTAGATGTACATCTCCCATCCAAGTACTAACTAGGCCTGGTCCTGCTGAGTTCCCAACATCAGAGATAGGGCAACTTCAGGGTGGTATGGCCCCAGACTTGATGAGGATGTCATTGTGATTTGAATTTGCATGTTTTTATAGCTAATGAGGATGAACAAACGACTATGGCCTCATTTGCCATCAATATTTTTGATAAAGTATCTGTCCAAATATTTTTTTCATGCTTAACTGAGTTGATTGCTTTTCTTACTTAGTTTTCAAAGTAATTTATGTATTCTGGATAGCAGTGCTTTATATTTGCCAATATTTTCTCACAGACTCATATTTTTATGTTTTAATAGCAGATTTTGCAAAATGCAAATTTTTAATTATGAAAAATTTCAATGTATATTTTTGTTTTCCCAGCATGGGGATTTTCCTTTCTCTTCAATCCTGATGTTACCACAGTGACTATTGACTCAGAATGGTTTGTCTACTATCCATATCTACTGGCTCCTCCACATATTTACCATAAAGTAAATAGTATGAAGACACAGAAAAACCACCAAATTGGAAGTCATAATGTCTATACTCTTTGTCACCTCTGGGTCTCAGTTTTCTTCATTAAGCTCTTTAAGTTTTTAATCTCTTTATCTACATTTTACATTTAGACCTGCTCTGAGTTACTGGCCTACCACATAACCAATCTTCCCATCCAGTACAATGGTCCATTTATAGTGGTAGAAAGCATTTCACTTGAGGAGTTTTAAATTACTCGGATTTGAGAAATAGTTCAATGGCTGGTGAGTAGTGCATTTATCAGAGTCTAGGTGCCTTGACCATTTAAACTCTTAAACCGGCCATAATCATTTGATTATTTGGAGTTACAGGTTGCTATGTGTTATTTCTTTAGAAAAAGACAGAAATATAAATGCAAAGCCCTCCAAGCCCCAATTTCCTCTCTGCTGGTGGAGGCATTCTGCACCATTGCTGGAACCATTGTGAAAAATCGAATTCTTACTTTATATGCCAAGTTCTTTTTTTGTATTATTAATTTCAAAAATCACAAAGAAATGTTCTGATCATAAATTCTCTTGGCATAGATGATATAAAAACACAAAACATTAAAATGCCTTCTGGCTCTTTATGTGTCTATGTTGAAAAATATTTGTTTTCCAAACCTCAGCCTCTCTCTTTTTTGGTCAATAATCGTATACAGTATTTGCTTTGTAGTTTGTTTCTCCTGCTCATTTTGCTTAAGATAACATCCTGTGCCTTTTTCATTCTTCTGACAACCTTTTTCCCCTTGTTTGTTGTGTTATTTGCAAGGAAAACAAACTATTTCGCCAAAATCCACATTAATCTTTCCCAGTGAAATATTGTTGTTATGCTTTCATGACTATTGTTTTTTTAAAAAAAATAATAATCCCTGTATTCCATCTGATGAGAGAATAGGCCTCACGGACAAAGGCAAAATTAACCAAAAATGAAACTCAGTACAGATGCTCAGGATGAAGCCACACATTTAAATGAATGAAGAAGGTCTTAGGAATTTTATAATTTTAGCACAAGGTCTGACTACCAGGCAACATTAATGGTAAGTCTTCAATATATTTTTTATTTAAACATTATGTGGGGACTGAAGAGATATCTCAGTAGGTAAAACTGTTCTTTAAAAAAAAATTATTTATTCATTATGTATACAACATTCTGCCTCCATGTTTCCCTGCACACCAGAAGAGGGCAACAGATCTCATTATAGATGGTTATAAGCCACTATGTGGGTGCTGGGAATTGAATTCAGGACACCTGAAAGAATAGCCAGTGCTCTTAACCTCTTAGCCATCTCTCCAGCCCCATGTGCTGTTCTTATAAAGGGGCCTTCGTTTCATTCCCAACACCCTCCATGGTGGCTCACAACTTCCTTTAATCTAGCTTCAGGGGATCTGATGTTCTGTGGGAACCATATGCAGATGCAACTACCCACAAACAGACACATCCAAATGCATATAACTAAAACCCTACTATTTGTAGAATGGATAATATAAATCCTTACTGAGTATGCTCCCTAATCTATGTCAACTTGACACAAACTAGAATGTTCTAGGAAGAGGAACCTCAAATAGAGGAATTACATCCACCAGATTAAGCCATGGGCATGTTTAAGGGGTGGGGATTTTCTTCATTAGTGATTGATTGAGAGGTTAGTGCCATTCTGGGCAGGTGGTCCTGGGCTGTATTCACGAAGCAAGTAGAGTAAACATGAAGAGCAAGCCAGTAAACAGCCTTTTCTGCTGTTCCTGCCTCTGGTCCTTCTTGACTTTCAGCTTTGGCCTCCCTTAATGATGGGCTGTGACATGGAAATATAAGCCAAATAAACCCTTCCTCCTGAAATTGTATGTGTTTATCACAGCAATAGAGACATTAAGAAACTCTGCAACCCCAGCTAGAAGAGGAAAGGATGAATGTGGGAATCTTGCTCTTCATGAATTAGTTACAGAATCCACAATCAATCCTGGCTAATTTAATTTGTTAGGGCCATGTGGCCTGTTCCTTCATGAGGATACATAGTAAAAAATGGTTCCAGAGTTAGAAAGTATCTCCAAACAAAACCAGCAAAGGTGGAATACCAGAGAAGGTTGACAACTATAACTCATAGGCTACACATACAGATCCCACAATGTCACCCATTTTCCCTTCCAGCCTAAAGGCTTGAAAAAAAAAAAAAAGAAAAGAAAAGAAAATCCAGAGGTAGTTGGCAATCTGGTGTAAAAGAAAAGATTTTTTGTTAGAAGATAGAAAAATCTGTTTCTAATCTCAATATTCTACAAAGCAGCTTGCATAAATTTCTTTGAGATCCTATATCCTAATCTCTGTCAGCTGAACATCACAGGAAGGGTTACTCATTTGCCATGGATAGACCTAAGAATGTACTCCTGATCCTTTCTCAACATTCTGAAGGACAACACTGTGGGACATAATTATCTGCCAATTTAAGCTAATGAAATTTGAAGCTATTATTGTACCTGGAAACACAATGTTAATGTAATATAACCCTGAAGTTGGTGAAAGCAAATAAAGCCACAAAGGAAGTGAACCCAAAAATGATCCTTGAAGAGTATATGGCTTTCCTCTTCCTTATTATCAAAACCATGACAAGAAGCAACCTAAGAGAGGAAAAGCTTAGTGAGCCTTGAAATTCAAAGGGATACATTCCATCCTGGTACGGTAGTCATGGCAACAAAAGTGGGAGTTCCCCAACCACATTATGTCTATAGTCAGGAAACAGAAAACAGACAGGAAGTGAGGCTCACTCCCAATGACCCACTTCCTCTAGCAAAGGCTCTGCTTACTGAAGTTTCTACAACATTCCAAAACTATACCACCATCTAGGGATCAGGGAGTTACACACATGAATCTATGGAAATCATTTCACATTTACACCATGATCAAAAGTTTATCAGACATGAGGATAAACGATTTTGGAATCTGGAGAAAGACCAAAATGTCGGATGTAGAATAAAAATTATGTACAATAACTTGGGAAAAGTGGCTAAAGAGATTTCCCAGAAGAATGTCCAAAGCAGCAACTGGTTGGCTTTTGTTGTTGTTCTTGTTTTACTACATGTGGGGAAAATGCTGACAGAGAAATAAGATGAAATAAGAAACTTCTAAGCAATGATTTCAGCTTTCAGGCAGAGTTTAGAAAACAAAACCAAAACCCCCACAAGTCTCTGATTAGAAAAACAAAATTGTGCCTATTTCCAGCCTCGCTTGATATTAAATAATCTTCATGTAAGAAAAGGGCTGAAGATTTACATAGCATAAGAGTTCTTAACTTGGAACCTATAAACTTGTAAGGTCTTCACAAGTAAAATTTAGGAGTCTATATAGTTCATGGAAAAGCTTCCTTGTGTATTTTCCTAACATTTAATTTAATTTAGCATCCAGTTGAATTGCAAATGCAAGCATCAAAAGTAGAGCAATGTTTGTGATTTTTGTCATTAGTCAAAATCATCAATATTTTCACATCATATAACAGTCAACTCAGACATCTCAAATTACCATTTACAACAATCACATCTTTGGAGTTAGGATTATAACATCACTAGTAGAGCAGTTTTATAATGTGCTGATGGATATATAGATACATGCATATCTGATGGATGGATAGATGGATGGATGGGTGCTATATACACACACTGCAGGAAGTCAACTATATCACCAATTTGCTTTTGATATTTTAATGACTATTATTATAGTTTATTTGTAGCCTTAATGCTATGATTTAACTTTATATACTTAAAAATATGATTCTGAAGGACTCACCAGATCCTTTAATCTATCAAAGAGATCCATGAAACCAAAATGGTTACAAATCCCTGGATTTTAGTTTTTAGTCCTAGTTTTCAACTCCATCCATCCAGTCCATTTGAGCAGCCTTTGTATATCCACTATGGCCTTGCCCTCTGCTAGTGTCTACCTTTGGATTCTGATTCCTCTTTTCAGTTTCAGTTATTCTAAATATCAACTTACACCTTACATCTCTATTTTATTCCACAGAAAATTCTGCCCTATATTTCATTATAGATGGGGCAGAACTCTCTCATTTTTATCCACATACAATATTTTTATTACTACATATATGTTACTAGTATACTAATATTTATTTATGAACTAAAACATTCTGTGTGCCTTTATCAAAAGACTTGAGACTGGATGTTTTCTAAGGGAAAGCAGATATTAGATCCTGAATGTAGAGACTAAAAACCTTGAGCAGTGCTTTCTGTCAGGAGCTCCTAGCCAGGTTATGATGTGCAGGTAACATCACAAATCAGGAATGTGTCTAAAACCAACAAGGGGAAGATTCAGAAAAAGCCATCAGTGTGGCCTCACTTCCTAACAACCTTCATTTTTAGTAATTAATTTAGATCCTGGACATGTGGCACAGCCCTGAGGAAAGGGCACTAATCCCATCTGAGGGCAGTACCACATAGCCTAATTACTCCCCACAAGTTCTTACCTATTAGAAACTCCACAATTTTTCACATAAGGATATATGTGGTGCGTGTGTGTGTGTGCACATAGAGGCAAGAGCAGAACATCAGATGTCTTCATTTATCATTCTTTGACTTATGTTCCTGAGGCAAGATTCCCTTCCCTTAATTGGAAGCATACTATCACAGCTGGGCTTGCCAGCCTTGGGATCCTCTGGTCTATATCTCATGATTTTGAGACTACAAACACAAGCAGCTATGCCTGGTATTTTACATGAGTACTGGGTATTCAAATTCAGGCCTTATGCTTACAGAGCAAGCACTCTGAGCCACAGAGGCATTACATGGTCTCAAATTTATCATTTGTGTATCCACTGCATTAGAGTCCAACCTTAAGTAGTTAATAGATAAAAATCTTTGAGTAGATTGCACAAGTCTATCTCTTCTGGGTTTAAATGTCTAAATTTCTAGCTATCTACTAATCTCAAATATTCTTTGCATGTTTCAAGTTGCTTGGCATCATTTACTAAAGGTTTCTACTGCCAAACATTCAACTCTGTCTCAGGTCTACATTGTACCAATAGTTACAAGCTAGACTCTTTAATGTAACACCTGTATTCCCTCCCTCTTCAATATTTCAGAATCTTACTTCTTTTATTTGACCTCAAACCTATTCAATTCTTTCCATGTTTATCTCAATAACAATTTTTAATATCACAAACTTCTAGTCCATCCTACTAGAATTACCTTGCTAGGTTCTAAATTAAATCAATTCACTTTTCAACTTCAAAGTTGTCCTGTCTAGCCCATGGATTCAGGTCTCACTTGGGATATCTGTTAGTATATCAGTTGATGGGCCTGGATCCCTAAAGTATCTGGTTCAGCCACTTTGTACTGGGATCTGAGAAGTTTTATTTACATCTAGTTTCCAGGTGGTCTTGATGCTGGTGAACTGGTCTAGAACATAAGTCTTTAAATCTATTTGACTCATAATTTTCCCCATTTAAAAAATTAGCTCAAACACCCTAACCTATACGTTTCACGGAGAAACTATATACATGTTCAAGTACACTGAATTATAAGGAAAAATACCATATGACACAATCATTTTAAAAGGTGAAAGAAATCAAACAAGAAATACAAGAATATCCTTCTTGCATCAAAATGTGTCATGTTTGGTACCCCACAATGGAGGATTCTGGGAAGGAGAGAGATAAAGAATAAGCCCTAAGCTTGCAATGTTAAGTTCTATCCTCTTTGTCTATCTAGCCAATCACATGCAAGATGTTTCTTTCAAATCCTGGCTCTAGGCCACAGCAAGATACAACTGAAGGAGAATCCCTTAACATCTCTAAGCCTCTATGTCTTCCTCTGTAAAATGGAGATAATATTAGTTACTACTCACAGGATTGTTTTAAGGATTAAATACATTAATATACATGAAGAGCTTAAAAGTTCTTAGCATATAATAAATGCTTGATTACTGTTGACAATCATGGTTGCTCTTGGCTGGGCACCTTTACTATTACCATGCTGTTCAGTTCACTATTTTCCAAATAAACATTCGCCACTCAGTGGCTTTACTTGTATCTTGGCCTCTGTTTGGAATATCCTTCCTTTATCTCCTCTTGGTAACATCATTCTCATCTTTCGTAACCAAGCTGAAATGTTACATCTCCTATGACAACATAATGAATCCTCCTGGCATAACTAACCACTCTTTCTTCTGTGCTCCTTATGTTACCCTTTCCAGAATCTACATATAACTTTCCATATCTAGTTACAGGTTCTAACGTGCCATTTCCTCTGATATTGAGATTCCCTTATTGCCGTGATAATACGAAAATGGGATTGAAGAACACTTTGTTGGTATAGGGTAAGCTAGGGAACCAGTTATAGTGGGAAACAATACCTATCACATTTGCCGGCCAGAGTGCTAGAAAGTAAAACACTCTAGAAGAACAACTATTTTATATTCATGTCTCTGTCCATATCAAAGAAATATGGCAGCTGTCCTACCACACCTTCTTTAGACCACATCCTACTAATTTCTATGCGATGTCCATGAAACAATGGTACTGCCAGCTACAGCTCATTCTCCCTGATTTCTATAATTTCATGCCCTTAGGATATAAAAAATGAATGCCTGTTCTCAATAGGAACATTCTCCCCAACATGTTAATAAGATTATCCAATCACATAAGGCCCCGAAGGTGTCTCATTATGTTTCCTTTGATTCAACCTGAAATCCTATGTTTCATCAGGTTCCAGACACATCCACCTCCATTTGAACTTCCTGGAAAAAATGTGTCTATGCTCACACTCCCTGTATTCTCAACATCACACTACTGTTGTCTTCAGGGCTCAATAGCAGCTACATATTTCAAAGTTCCCTCAGTGAGTTTCTCTTTTATAAATCCTGTTGCCTGCCAACTGTGTAAAAGGAAACACAACATCAAATCACGTTGATATTTTAAGAAATCCACCAAAGGTCTTTCTACCACCCACTAACAAAATTTTCACTGTCACCCATCCTTTGCTCACCTTCAATGGGGTGGGGCTCTGTTTACATGTTTTTTTTTTCATTGCTAGGCAAATGGGAATTGGGAAAGAAAAGCTAGACTTACACTGTACAAAGAGTTCTCTTAGACCACAGTACATGGTGTAAAGCAAGCCAGATAACATCCTTGTCAGACCTAATAAAAGAAGAAGATCAGACCCATTAAAAGGCTAAGGTCCAATCACCCTTCAGTGATTTTTCCTTCTCATCAACAAAAATGCTCATTAATTCTAATATCTTTGCTTTCAGGCATGAACTACAAGATCTGAACAAAAATGTCGCTTATAATGAATACACTTTGTCAAGAGTAGAATTATGGTAATTCAACTGGTAATAATAATAATAAACCCTATCTAGAGAACAAGAAGTTTCTATATTCTCTCAGCAGGCAAAGGATCTGCAAGACCTCTGTCTATGAAGGTTTTATGATGTTGCAGAAAATCTGTACTGTAATTATGCTAATAATTTATGAGATTTGCTTTCTAACCATCACACCAGAATACAGGTGCCAACGGGCATATATCTGTCACTGGATTCATCTGGTGATAGAGATTTGGGCCCTTTTTTGGACCCACTTCAAGAGCCCATTCATGAGCATACATTTGATTACTTTATGAGAATCCCCTTTCTGAGGTATCAGGCTATGGACACTAGATAACTACAGAGACACCTTGAAATGCAGAGCTTCTAAGCCTGTGTCTGCCTCAAGGAAGTGATGATAGGAAGTGACACTAATAAACAGCATGCATAGTTTCCATCAGAGAAAATTCTGGGGATCTGCATTTATCAAATAATCTGTTCATCAAGAAAGAGAAAAAATCTGGAATTGTTTCTATCCAAGAGTACACAGTTGCTTCCCTGGACTTAAAAAGCCAATCTGCTTATAAGTCTAAAAGCATACTACAGTCTGTGAAAGGAAAAATTTCATGAAATTTCCATTTAAGTTCTGGAGTTCCTTATATCTAATAGTAGATCAATCTGATGAAAAATTCCAATATGGAGGAGGAAATAACTCCCAATGTCATGCTTTATATGGGGACCTATTGTGTTGGGTCCTTCTGAGGCCATGGGGTTGAAGCCCAGTGTAAATTCCTAAGCTTTCCTAGAGTTTGGTAACCTTTCTCTGGCCATAAACTCCACATGTGAGTGACTCAGCATAGCCTGACCTAAGACTGCCTCTGCCTAGCCTCTGCTAACATGGTAAAATACTATTGACCCTTTTTCCCACCCCACCTACCCCATCCCAAGACTCTCACCCCCTTTTCACAACCATATACAAGTTCTAGACTGATGCAATTAAGTGAGTTTTTGCTTCAACAAGGCTTCCTACTCAGCGTGTGATTTCCCCTCGGGTGGCTACAGGGTGCTGGGTCATTGACACTCATCACCCAGGGAGAGGTCAGCTGGTCCGGATTTCCCTCTGCTCTATCTGCCAGAGAGAAAGAGTCTGGTACTATTGGCAGTTGATGGTTCTTGGAGAGAGGAAAGCCATTTTCTTTGTGACAGTGGCCACTAAGAGGTTGTTTATGTCCTAGTGGATGAACTCACTCATGCATATATGGCCAGCACTAACTGGATTCAGAAACAAAGAAGACATATAGTTGGGAGGGAGATAATGTGGAGGTGGCTGATGAGGCTTGGAGGAAGTGAATGGGAAGTAGATATGACCCAAATATATTGTATACATAAAGGAAATTTTCAAAGAGTAAAAACAATAAATAAAGGTACTTAACATAAAAGAATAGGCCACTACTTTTTAGCTACTGTATTTGGTTCTAACTGCCAAGGCAGTTCTTAACAGATGTGCTATTGTTCCCATTTTACAGATAAGCAAAAGAGCTCAGAGTCTTAAAATATCAAACATTTGAACCCAAGTCACACATCTGTAAAGCACCCTGCCCAGACCCTGAAGGCCTACTCTCCAATGGCAAAGCCCCGTGCTTCTCAATGAGCTCACAACTGTAGTGGCCATGAATCAGCAGAGTAATTAGAATTGTTATGTCTATTGTAATATTGAGTTAGACAAAGGATTTGGTTTCAATAGATCAAAGAGAAAAGAAATTAGAAAGTGAGCCTGTGGGGAAATTGTATGTGGAGAGTTGCCAGGAGAGAGGCCAGCCAAAAAAGGGATTGAACACAATAGCTTATCAAATGGGCAAAGGGCATGACATGCAATTCACAAGTGAGGACACATAATTAGAAGACAAATGGGAAAAAGCATTCTATTTCTCTAGATATCAAAGAGAGGCAGATTAAAACAACACTTTCATGCCTTTTAAAACAACAAAGAAAGGAATGGCAGTGTTGTCAATGGTGCCATGAACATCCAGTATATACGTTCACTATGGCAGAAGAGTGATGTGAGAAACTGGCCAGGAACAGATTATTCTGTAAGTGTCCATGAAGATGTGTGTGTCCTTCACTTCAAAGAAAGCACCAGAAAGAGAAAAAAAATTAAGTGTTCCTGTATATAACCATGAAAACCATATTCAAGATATTCAGAATACCAGTTCACTAAAGGCCATGAGCATGATGATGCATGAGCCATGAACAATGCTAATATAGCAATACAGCACAGTGTTACAGTCTCAGACCTTATACCCTCAGGGCTGAACCAGTGAAATAGGCTAGTTTCTAATCTCCAAGTCTGTTCTCTTCAATATAGGCTCTACTCTGCTACCAGTAGAATCTCAGAAGCATAGTAATCACCCTGTATGATGGTGTTCCAAATTACAGATGAATCTCTATGCTCTGTGAGTTTTTTCTCCACTTCTGTCTTCAGCATCATCTCGAGTGACCCCCTGTTGTCTCTACTGCACAAAATAAATCAACATGCCTTTTAAAAAGCATCCATACCCCAGTGACTTTGCTACATAGAAAATTCATTGTTCATCATCTCCACTGGGTAAAATTCTCCTCAACCTTAACTCAGCTAAAGCTGTCACCTGGACTTTGTTCATTTATCTGCAGTCTGAGTGGACCTTGAACTATTGGTGTCAGATGGATACTACTGGAGAGGTATCAGTTTGCCTTGAAAACTGGGTGAAACTATTGTCTGACTGTAAAGATTGTTTTGATTGTCTATATTTCAATTCCCAAGTGAAATCAACCATGCTTTTCTTAGGATCACCAATGAAGCCTCTATAGATATATAAAGTGGCTCCTATTTTTTAATTACATGCACTAAACTCATTGAAGTTATGAATGAATCATGATAGCCAATCATAGTATCATCTTATTTACAAGCATTATTTAATGCTTTTATTATATAGCAAAATACATTATGCATTTTTGCATTCAATGTCTCTATCGCAATAAATGTTTACATCTCTGATAGGTATATGTTGTTACTCAGTGCAACAGGAGAAGATGAGATTTAAGGAAGTAACTTGATCACGGCACAAAGTTCTCAATCTGGTTTGTTTCTATGTTACTGTGATAAAACACTGACCAATTTCGGAGGAAGGGATTTATTGGTAGTCACTCTACAGCCCTGGCATCTCCAATATACTGAAGTCTTGAATGAAGATACACCTGTGTCAGTCCCCTCTCTTGGCCTCTTGACCATATCACAGGTTGCCAAGCCTTAGACACTAACCCTGACACCTTCAATCCCAGAGCTTTCATGCCATCAAGACCAGGACCACATGAGAAGACTCTTAAATATCACCAAGTTCAGCTGCCTGCTTGAGCTGTATCT
>PVIH01012229.1:0-64587 GCA_004025045.1 Sigmodon hispidus
TGTGGCCCTTCAAATTATCCTCTCCTCGAGGTGGAATGAAGAAAAAGACAACTCACTTTGTGGAAGGTGGAGATGCTGGCAACAGGGAAGACCAGATAAACAGGCTTATTAGACGGATGAACTAAGGTGCTGCCCATGGTATTTTTGTAATCTGGTCAGTTAATAAACAGTCACAGCTTGACAAACTGAAAAAAAAAAAGAGCTCTTCTTCACAGTTCTTTAGCTTGGAGCTTTACTGATTCATGAGTGACTATTTGCTCAAAGAAACACTCAAAATCTTATTTTGCTTCTGTTTACTTTTTGATACAGCTAATGTTAAGCACAGCCCCTTTAAAAATTAAAGATACTACAGGAACAGCCAAAAGAAAGAAAGAAAGAAAGAAAGAAAGAAAGAAAGAAAGAAAGAAAGAAAGAAAGAAAGTTAGTCCATAAATAACATCAAGAACTGAGATACTCACCGGCTCATCAGGAAAAGAGGTAGTGATAGTGATATTAAGAAACACCCTAGGCCCATCAACATGCAACCAAAACCAATCATGATAGGCCTGTGCAGTTTTGTTCCAAAATAACTCACAAATGCAATCAATAAAAGATTTCCTAGGAGAGGGGAATGAGAATGTTTTAATGAAGTGTTAGCAGAGCTTGTTTAAAAGGCTCTCCAGCATTTGGACTTTAGAGTTCATTGTTTGAACAATCACCTTAAGAATACAGGGAGGGGTGGTTAGGAAGTTTGGGTAGTGTGTGTGTGTGTGTGTGTGTGTGTGTGTGTGTGTGTGTGTGTGTCTATAAATATATGAAGCAGACATCCAGCTTGGCCATGTTGTGCAATAAGGGAATTTTAATAGAAAGTTAAAAACACGAATCTATTAGACTTCACATAGATCAGATGTGAGAAAACATGTCAGAGGAGGCTGGCTGCCTGACACTTCCTTTGTATCCATTCCCAGGGGCTAGATATCCCTGAATAGAGCCTGTAATATTCTCCAAGATGGAGGAGAACCTTTCCTCAGTGTCACTATATATGCAATATCATCAGTATTCTGCACACAATAAAAGGAGTTAAAAATAGTTGGATATGTATGTGTGAATTCACAAACCACATAATTTTAGATTGATGAAATTTATTCTGCTCACACCCTACATAAAGGAAAGATCAGAAAGCTCAAACACATTTCTTTGATGACTTAGCAGATCTTCAGTGATGTCAAATACAAGAAAGATATTTGAAGACTTTGTTTTTCTTCCAATTCTATTTATCTATAGTGTGATATCTATGTAGAAAACACATTGTTTTATTTTGAATGGCTTGCATCCTACCATCATATCATTATTGTCCTTATGACAGCTTGAAAGCTTTTCAAAGTCCCTGTCAGTGAGGTCATCATTCAGAAGGTAATGTCCTAGGACATTCACTGTGTGAACTCTCTGTGAATCTCTCTAGTCTATGACTGTACCAGCCTGAATACACTGCACTTTGTCTGAACTGAAATTTCCATTGTTTGAAAGGAAAAAAAAATTTCCTCCTCATGTTAGGCTTATATTGCCTTGGTGTGTCTCTCAAACAACTGGTAGGTAGGTGTGGGGAGAGAGGTTAGTGTTGTGCAGGCTAGAGGAAGGTTGCTTTCAAAACTACCTGCATAACTGCCCAACAAAACATTACAATCTCTGACCAAAGTGAATAATTTCCACTAGCAACTATTTCCACGTAATACTTCCTCAAGTCATCTAACACATTCAGTGCTGGTAGCGAGTTAATATTTTCTAAATTAAACAAGACTGTTTAATTTTTGGATTACAGATCATGAAGTTTTCAGAAATTAGGTTTCCCAAGTCTTCAAGATTTCTGTGATCTGGAAGAAAATTGCTTTCAATAATCATTAGCTGGCCATTTCTGTTCATTGTAAAGTAGAAAACAGTAGTGATATGGGCAGCCATGAGTCCATCCCCAGTAGAAGAATAAATAATGTGTTTTGAAAACTACAAAATAGTATGAATCCAATAATTACTTGAAAATCAGATTTAGATAATATTCAATTTGCTGTTTCAAAAGCACAAATTTTCTTGGCTTAAATGTTCTGTTTCTTGGTTTAAATGTTCTGTTTCAGTGCAACTTGCTTCCTCTTAACCTATATAGTTTCATTTTTTACAATTAAAATATTATTCTGAAATCAAATGTCATTAGGTTTCCAATATATGCCCTCAACATAGAAAGATCAATACCCTCTTCTAACCCCACACTGGTGCTCTGCCCCCAGAGAGATAAAAGACATACTCTAGAGCGTGTCACAGACTCTACGCACTACTCATCCATGTACTTCTCTCCAGGATCATGCTCTAACAGCTTCCACCTTTCCATAACAGTAGGCTGACTTCATCCCAGCACAAACTATTTCTAGGTTCACCCTCTGTACAAGCCTCCCCTTCATATTTACCTGCCCGTCTCCCTACCTCAAAACATTTATACCCTCAGGATACTGTCTTCCTAACACAAGGTTAGACCTTGGATGACCATTGAATGACTCCTGCTGCATGTAACACACTAGAATGTGACTGAATCTGTGTAAGGTTTACCAAAGACTTTCATCCTGACTACACTCTGCCTAGGACCTGGGTGGCAGAGCAAGAACTAAGGAGCTTCATCCTGGGAGACTGGAAGGAGCATCCTCAGTAGGGTTAGCTTCTTCACAGTCTTGATTTTCCTTGCTGTTTTAATGAAATACATTAAGTCAATTTCACCTTGAAGGAAGTAAAAACTAAGAATAAAAGGCTTCCAGGTCACTTTTCTTATAGAAGGCGTCTTCCCCTTCTTCACCCTTTGTAATCTCATATCCCAGTTCATCACCCAAAATCAGGGGCTAAAGTTCATTCGCTCTTCTTAGGAACTGTGCCTGACACAACTCAAACACAGGAAAGCATCCTCATCTTCCTCAGTGACTAAGAGTGGAAAGATATTGACCTCACAGACAGTGACGGAAGAGAAGCATATGCTCTTTCCTTCAAAATAACAGTTTCTCCAGGCTTCCCAAGTAACCTTCAAAAATGTAAGGAAAAGGCTTATTGTCTCTTTGAGTTATGAAATGATACAATTAGATATCAATACTCTAAACCTTTTGCCATTTGTCAGAAAAAAAGAGACTATGTCAGTGTATGTGGCAATAATTAGTTAAATAATGGTTTCCTCTCATGCAAACCAGGCTATTCAATCACACCAGGAAGCATGTAATTCAGTCATATTGGATAGTCTAATGTAGAAAATAGTGAATGTCAATATATAACAATAAATAAATGTAAAAATAACTCACCAATCTCAAAGCTCCCACTGATAAATCCAACTACAGAGGTGGGGATATTGAATTGTCTCTCTACTTCGGTGAGCATGGAATTCATATAAGCTCCTGATAGTGATTTGGATACATATGTCACTGTTAATGCACACAGAAACATCTAGGGAAAAAAACATTTTAAAAAAGAAAGTTTGTTTTTCACTTATATATCTGTTACCTATTGACAAATCAGCCTCTACCATGTATCCAACTTAAACATCCCTTGAACATGCAGTAGCCTTTATAGTGTAATCTCTACTTTGTCATGATGTCCTAACTCTGGAAATACAAAGTAAGAATAGTTGGTGAGCAGTGATGTGTTCTGTAGATGGGTATGGCTTTGTTCTTGTATCAGTCTACATTGTTAACACAGAAGGACATTGAATTATTCCTTGTAAGACACAGATACTGATGGGTCTTCAGCTATACTGTTATCTGCAGGACAAGTGTTGTCCACTTTAAGGAAGGGAAGAAATAGAAAACAGAATTACATCATGACGCTGTTTCTACAGCAAGCCTACTATGCTCTATCTGCAGGAATGATAGGTCTCTGGACATCCTTGACCAGCTCAACACTTTTTCCTGTTTGTCTGCATTCTTGAGAACAACAAGCTACATTCTTACTTCTGGAGGCAATAGCCATAGCAAAGTGAGCTGTGTAGTAGGATTCAGGCATTATTTACAGAAGCTTAGAGGCATGTCAGGACCCTGAACAAGGTATGACCAGACCCCACTGATACCCAGAGCACACTGACCTTCCTTCCTGTTTTGTTCTTGCATTCTCAGGGAACAGATCAATCATCCAATGTGAGACAAGTCCCCTCTCCAAAAATTTTCTTAAAGTTCAATTTATATCATGAGTGTTTAATAAATATTGTTTTTATGTAATATATTACAAGCAAATAATTTTGCAACAGGCCTGTTTTATTTTTCTTCCTGGGGCAAAATGTCCTATAACTCTTCATTTCACTATTTTTATTGCTCCTAAAGTTCTACTTTTTCTTTTTTCTTTTGTTCATTTTTTGCATATGTATGAGCATATTGACGTGAGATGATTTCATGTATGTATATGTACACAGGGAGACAGAAGACAACTGCATTTGCAATTCCTCAAGCTTTATACTTTTTTTTTTTAATAACAGAGACTCTCACCTGTATAAAACTGACTGGGAGATGATGCTGAGTGTCAATGAGCAGCAAGTATCTGCCTAATTCCATCTCCCCACACCAGTATAGTTAATGTCACCATGTCTAGTTTCAATCTAGGCTTGGGAACTGAATACATGTCCTCGTGCTTCTGAGGCAAGTACTTTATGATCAAGATACCTCCTTGCCTCCTTGAAAAATTTTTTCTCTTTAATACATTTTATTGATTATATTTACTAATTTGTGACTTCATATACAAATGGTATGTTCTGATTATTAATTTCTACCTCTCCTTTCTTCCCATATTTTCCATAAATACCCTCATTCCTATCAATTCTTTTCTAAGGTATTTTATGAATTGTTTAAAGCTATTTTGTTTCAGGTAGCTAAATTAGGGCCATCTTAGGAGCCACTTGGTGAGATCATCAGTGTATGCCTGACTGAAGGTCAATAAGGCCATCATATCTTCTGCCTAAGACACTTTTCTTAACTTATATTTCTAAACTTAAGACACAGGACCTTCAGTTTGGTACTGTAGAATATTTGACCACCCTAACATTCTAGTTAGTTCTGAAGTCAGAGAAATCTAATTATTTTTAAGCAATTACCTCTAATTTTGACTTATAAAACTCACGGTTTTAACATTTTCCTATAACCTTTACACCAATATCTACTGCTGTCAAACTCCAAAGTAAGGGTGATGGATTGAAAGCAATGGCCTCATAAACACATAGATTTGAATGCTTGTCCACCAGGCAGTGCTACTATTAGGAGCTGTGGCCTTGCTGGAGGACGTGTGTCAATGAGGGTGGGCTTTGAGGTTTCAGATGCTACAGACAGGACCAGTGTCGATCTCTTCCTGCTGCCTGCCAGTCTGGATGTTGAACTCTTGGATCCATCTCTAGGACCATATCTCTCTTGGGCCTCCATGTTTCTCAATATGATAATTATGAATTAAACTTCAAAACCTGTAAGCCAGACCTAATTAAAGGTTTTTCTTTATAAGAGCTGCAATGGTCATGCTGTCTCATCACAGCAATAGAAACCATAGATGACTTTTGAGAAACAATGTTTATGATACCTGATAATATTTTGCTATAAATGCTATTAATGTTTGTAATGTTAATAATCACAATACTTGTTACTATCTTAAACTTTAAATTGAAGATTGGGCTCAACAGTTAAGATTATTGGCCACTCTTGGTGAGGACTTGGCTTCAGCTGCTAGCGTCTACATTGTGATTCAAAACTACCTGTAATGTCAGTTCTAAGGGATTCAATATCTTCTGGCCTCCAAGGAAACCAGACACAAGTGGTGGGCCAACATACATGAGGGTAAATCATCCATATATATTAAATAAAACATAAATTTAAAGAATTTAAATATCTTAAAGTGGAGAATGAGGCATAGATCAGGGATAGAGGAGTTTCCTGGTGTGTGTGAATATCTGGGTTTAATCCCTCATACCAATAGCCCAGGAGGGCATTGAAGGGTAAGCACTCACACACATACAGCAAGAGAGGCAGACACAGAAGTGTCAGAATATATTTTTAATCTTAAAATGTAGGATTACCCTTTTCAGATGAAATACAATGAAGTATAAACAATTTTCACAAATTGCCCAAAGTAATACATCTAGTAGGCATCTGGCAAAGAGCCCGGGTACCAGGGCTCCTAGTTTAATATGAGAATTGAAGGATAACGTGAGTGGCTTTGGTTTCACGAATTCATGCCTCACACTCTAGGGCTGAGTCTGAGGTCTTTCTCTCTTTTATGGTAATGTATGGAGTCCACACATGTGAATGAAGTAAAGGAGCTTGTGATGGGATGACTTAGGAGGTAGCAGCTTAGAGAGAAACCTGTGAGGACTCTGAATAGATTATTCCAGATTCCTTTGGTTAATTTAAGTCCATATTTGGTGATGCAAAGACGCCTTTAGAAGTATGAGAACAATTGTCTCTAAAATACTGAAAACAACCAAAACAGCTAACAGGATGGACATTTTTCTTACAAAACAATGATTGTAGTATTGTCAAAACTTGAAGAAAATACTAATCTGAGTGGTTCATGAAGTCATCTTTGCATATTAATCAACAGAGAAACACATATGTTGGTGAATTGTTTGCCAGCTGTGACCCCTGACCTTCTGTCAGGTATAGCTGAGGCTGAGCACTGGGTTGACCTCTGACCTCAGACTAAATTTTACAACTTAATAAAAACCTAAAACATTTTTAAATCTCATCCTCCTTTAAGGTCCTCTAAATCAGTGATTCTCAAGCTTCCTAGTTCTGTGCACATAATACAGTTCCTTATTTTCTATTAACCACAATCAATAAATTTTTATTGACTACTTTATAACGGTAATTTTCTTATTGATATGATTTTAATATAAATATCTTTGTTGTGCAATGGTCTTAGGTGACTCTGGTGAAAAGGTCTTCAACCCCCAAAGGGATCATGACTCACAAGTTTAGAATCTCTGCTCTAAATTATTCTGATAAATCTTCCTGGATGGATAATTTTTGATAGACATTCATAATTATAAAACAATCTTCTTTAGGAGAAGAAATTAACAACACATTAGGCAAAAAGTCATTTATGTTGGAAAACTTTACATAAGCAGAGCAATATAATAAGGGCTTTCGATGTTTGTTTTAAAAAGTTCACATGCATATATTCAAGTATACATGCATACATCTAAACAATTCATACCTTAAACTTGGAAAAGCATCTCACCCCATTGGTTGGAACCCTTTTCTCCATTTCTCCCATGTTCTCCTGATTGTTTCCTGATGGTTTTGTTTTAAACATCTTACTGCTGTCTTTGCAAGAAAACAGAAAATTGTCAATTAAATTATTTGCTGAACTGCCATTCTTACAAAACAACAACAAAAAATAATAAGCATTCTTAGGTATTTAGTCATGATTTCCTTTGCTGTGATAAAATATCAGAATCCAGATCAACTTAGATAGGAAAGGAAGGATAAAAAACAGCTTAGACAGGAGAAATTTTATTTTAGCTTAAAATTTTACATCACAGTTCATCACTGATGGAAGTCAGTGCAGGGAGGAACTCATGGCAGCCACCTGGATATATGACCAGAGCAGAGGCCATGAGGTCATGAGACAATGCTGCTTCTTTCTTGGTTTACTCAGTCTGATTTGTTATTCAGCCCAGGACTTACTGTGCAGAGATAGCCCCACCCACAGTGAGCTGGGCCCTCCCTCATCAGTTTTCAATCAAGAAAACGCAACGCAGACTAGAACATTGGTCAGTCCCCTGGGACATTTTTTTCAGTTGAAGCTCCCTCTTCTCAAATGTCTCTAGCCTGTATTAAGTTGATATAAAACTGCCCAGTACATCTGTTGAGGTGGTTCAGTGGGTATTATTGATTACCTATCTTGAGAATCTCAATTTGAATTCTGAAAAAATCTTTTAGTTGTTCCTCTACATGCCTGCCTGTAGCCCCAATCCAGGCAGGACCCAGAGAGGAGGATCACTTCAGTGGCACTCTAACAAAATAAACTACATAAAAGTTAAGTGAAGAGACTCCATTAAAAAAACTAAGGTGAAGCATTCTTGAGTAAGACATTCAGTATTAAAATGTGACCTCCATAATGCATACCTATAGATGTTCATTTGCACCTGCACACATACTTCCATATACAAACCCATATACATATATTTACTACACACACACACACACACATAATCTCTTAAATCAGAACAATTTAACCAGGACATGGACTATTATAAAATTATTTAGGAATTTTTCATTCTGACTGACCTTGCAAGTAAAACCATAGGAGAAGATTTTGTTTAATTTCTAATGAAAATAGCTAGGCTTAGCCTTTGGTAATATTAAAACTAGCTTTGGATCTTGTTAGACTCTGACCTTAAGATAATGACAGTATGGTTAAAATAAAACTTTTTAGACTGGAGAGATGGCTCAGAGGTTAAGAGCTCTGACTGCTCTTCCAGAAGTCCAAGTTCAATTTCCAGCAACCACATTGTGGCTTATAAACATTCGTAATGAGATCTGGTACTCCCTTCTGGCATGTAGGCACAAATGCAGGCAGAACACTGTATATATCATAAATTAATAGATCTTAAAAAGAAGTGTGGCCTAAAATAAAGCTTTACAATTCTTTAGCAAAGCAAATGGGACTTGGGTGATGTCCTTGAACTCACTTGAAGGCTGCTGCCTTTAAAAACTTGAAGATAGCTGTTGTATTTTTTTCTAAACCTCTGCCTTACTGAGCCCACAAAGGCTGTTTAACCAGGCTTCCTTCTCGAGGTCTTTGTATTCCAAGACTTCCCTGGAGTCTCAGGAAGAGAAAGAATTTCTGGGACGCTGTTGACTTACAGAAACCTCTGGAGACATGGAATTTTAATCAATAAAATAACTCATGCAAAAACAACAAATTTGGGGTTAAATTCTACACTTTCAGGTTAAATATGTGGGGTTTAGAAAAGAGCATATATCTATACACAGTTACTTATGGCCTACATATTATGTATGAAAAGACATGTACCTCTCTGTATAGGTGTTATACAGGTACATATGCAATGAAGAACGATGACTTAAATTTTATTCAGCTATATCAGTTTCATCAAACTATTTTATGTTTTGAAAGTAGGATATTTTTAATTATATAATTAAATATATTTTAATTATATATTTATTCTAGAATATATATATATTCCATATATATAAATATATAAATAAATATATATATATTTATTCTAGAAAATCTATTTTAACATGCTGTTATTATTACTTAACAGTATTCACAGCACTATCTTATAAATATCCTCTGAACAACATCCATCCAACATGTAATTTAGAATAATTCTAAGTTTATAAAATATTAAACAATTCACCAGAGTTTCAAATCCTAGTCACAACTAATTATTTGTGACTCTAGTTCTCCTTATTAACTTGCAGTCACAATGAAAACTTATTGAGCACTTAGCATGTGCATGAACCATCAAGACTGAACAAAGAACAAGACAATATTGATGTTTTTTAGAGAACTTAAGTTGTTTGAGGCACCTCAGTCACCAGAGAAAATTGTCTCTTTCAAATCCTTAGAAACATGCTTATCTTCTGGGAAAGATACAATTTCTTTAAAATAAATAAAGGTACAATGGATAGATAGAGCAATGTAGGCTGAGGTACAACTTCCTTATTGTGGAAATAAGGAAGAGAATTCATAGGATGTGGAAGAAATTATAGTGACCATCTTGGCATTTTTGAAAACACATAAGTATGAAAACCCCTAACTCGGGCCTCCCACCTAAGACTTTAGCTCCACTTAACTTCCTGGGAGGACATGACACTGACTATGGAAAGATTGTCAGAAGGGAGAGATTTCCAGTATATAGGAAACTCAGGATTAAATTGACACAGAATCTAGATGAAACATCAGCCACTCAACTCTCCTCACTGATTCCACTTCCCTCATTCATAGAATAATCTCTCATCAGCCTTTTCTTTAAATTCCTCATTATGAATTCCTGAGCATGGGGTGGTCTCTCTATCCATCACTAAGAGAACTTAAGTCTCTTTCCCATATCAAAGCTATTTTTATTTCCTTTGTGGCTTAAAATATAACCATTCTCTATATCTAATTTTTATTTTTCATGTAAGAGAAACTAAGCTAGCATCAAGGAGATTACTAGATGGTTCTTCCCTTGTGCATTAAAGAATCATCAGGGTTTTTTCCCCACCACCATAAAGATTCCTTTCACATGCCTTTGGTGTGTTGGAGAAGTTTTACACACACCTTTTTTTGACAGCAAGTAAAGCATACAAAGCCAAGCACTTCAAAATAGACCCTAACCCTAACCCTAACTTAAATGAGAACTGTGCATAGAGTAAGTGGCAGCCACATGAACACTGTCCCTTCTTAGCACAGAATTGTTTAAACAATGACTACTGATCCCAGGATCACACAGTATTACAAACAAATCCATATCACCCATCAGTGCTCATGAAAATAGGATGTTACATTTTTATCAAACAGATAACACTGTCATGTCTCTCCACTATTAGCATCTACATGAGGAATGGGAACACACAACTCTCATTCTTAAGCAAAAGATTCCACAGTTCTGAACCATGTTTGCATTGTTTGTGTTATTGTAAAGATGTGAGATGAAACATCTGCTCTCTCATACATTTTAAGAATATAGTGCAGAATTGCTAAGTAGGTGCATGAGCAAACAACAAAGCAGATTTCTAGATCAGTAACTACTGTGCAGAACTGGCATTCTACACACACAGAATATTACCCCTTGTCAGTGGACCCTTTGGTTGATGGTCCTTAAAACTCAATCACAGAAAAACACAACTCTATACAAAGTAAACAAACACACTCTGTCGTGCTCACTATCCACACAGTTTATGATTATCAGAAAGTTCCTGTTGTTCAATCCACTTACTCTGTTCTATTGAATTAAGGAAACAAAGGCTTTGCTTTACCATGGCAAAGCAAAGAGTACATATGTGAAGAAGCGTTAGGAGATGGTCTTCTCTTTGCTGAGGGAAAAAAGTCACAGCAACAAGATTCTTATGAAAATCACCTTTCCCCAGAATCCTCAAATTGCTTCTGATGTTTGAGACATCCTATTGGGTGCTGTCCAACTGAACCACTTTCAGCCAATACCAAGCCAAGTAAAGACATACAGAGTCAATAATGTCTTGTTTGATTTCTAGAAAATTATTTTACTTTGGTCAACTTTTCCCTGTTAGAAATAAAAAGAAATAATACAGAATTACAATTATTAAACCTGATATATATTTAATTATTAAGCATGATATATAAGTATATGTATATATGTATACACACACACACATACACTTTTACATTCTACATTCAAGATACCTGAAATGTGCTACTCTGCAGAAAATTTAACCAGATATCAAGAACATTACCCATTTCTGTAGCTTCATTGTTATTGTTTTTGGAACATTAACAAACTCTTCACCAACAATCTAGTTCATGTTTTACTTTTAATTATTTCTAAGTTTAGACTGAGTAGCAGAATTGGAAATTCAAAACATGAATTCTTCCTTTAATGGAGTCAGCTATGAATGTCATCAATGCCACTTCTTGTACCAAACATATCTAAAGAATGAAGAGATGATAGCAGGAGATCCAGTTCCTATAGTTGCGATACTTGCTTTGACTTAGTTCTCCCCAGGCAACCTTAAGCTCTCTGACACACAGTCCTGTGGTTAAAGCAGCAATCAGACTAAGCCAGTGTAAGAACTCTTTGTTGTTATTTTTTTCCCACATTGCAGTTTTAAGTTTATTGATTCCCTGAGAGTTTCACATCATGCATCTTGTTTACAGTTCCAAATCCCTTAACAGTTTTCCCATGTAAAACTCCACATGACACTCCCAAAAAGAGATGGAAAATAAGAATAAAAAATATTTACTTTGTGCTATCTATATATGCACTGGAACATGGTCAAATTTTTAGTGTCCTACACTTTAAATAAAACTGAGTTCTTCCCCTCAGACAGAATCCATCAACTGTGCATAACAACTCTTCAGTATTCCTATTAAACATTATAAGACTTCTCTTTGGAGATTCTTGTAGAGACTGTTACTTTATGTGTGTGGGGGGGTAGATTTTAGGGTAGGTTTGTCACAAAAGCCTTCTATGTCTCTACCTCTCAACTGTGAATCTGTAGTCATCAATATTATGCAAATTAGCCTACTTGCTAGTCAGTCAGTGGGAACAAAGATCATGGACCTCCACTTGGTTTCTGACTACAACAAATCCATGAACATGGCCTCTGCTCCAGTAAGACCACAGACCTAGTCAAAGTCATTGAAAGCAGCCCACCACAGACATCAACATCACCTCAGATGACAGAGTAAGCCACTCATGTCAACATGGTCACCCTGGTGGCAGCATTACCTGTGAACATTGACATGGATTCAGTCTGCAGCATAGACTACAGACATCCCTAGCATCTATGGTAGCAACACAGGCCCTAGACATAAAGACTGACTCTGGATCCAGTAGGAACACAGACACAGACATATCTCCTTATTGCAGTACATGTCCAGATATCACCATGGCCTTAGGTGGCAGTGTAGGTCACTCAGATCAGTATGGCCTCTGGTGGCACAATGTCCTACACAGTATCAGCTTTCAACACAAACCATAGGCATCTGCCTAGTCTAGGTAGCATGTGCCACAGATGTAATTCCATTCCCTATCAGGGCTCAGGTAGGTATAGCATGGTAGGTCATGAGCCCTGGCTCTTCCATCATATATGTGATACTTAGTTGTTTCAACAAATGGCTTCATCATTGCCAGCAACAATTGTCAGATTATCTCAGCTAGCTCTAGAACAGCTAGTATACCTTTCATGACCTCCCCCATCCTCCTTCTCTGTAAGTCCCTACTGATCTTCACTGTATCCTTAACCTCAGCCTATCTGGAATGAGGCATTCTCTGCAGTTGTTCCAGCTTTTAAAGAAAGTTTGCCTTCATCCACTCACTGTCCAATACTGGTTTTACTCAGAGAGAAACATAGTAGGAGTGATACATTTCAAATAGTTTCAATTATTTTCTTCCTTTTATATGCACAGGTGTTGTTTGAGTGACAAAAGTAGGTATCTCTACTTGAACTCATGGAAATAAATAGTTGAACTTCATTTTTTTCATAGAAGACTTTACCTCTTTCCAATGTACTGTTCATATCTGGAAACCCAAGAAAATTCCAGGACTATCCCTTGATTTAATCATGTGTACATTTTCTCATTTTCATAGTAAAAAGGGGAAGACAACTGGAGAGTGTTGGGTGTGAGATGTCATTCTGACTTTAATACCAGAAGAGCTGACTTGTCTATATGTATTTAGCATGTTCATACTTAAATACAGGAGTCTTTATTACTGCAGTCTTTGGAGAGCCAGCTTCAAGCCTACATCCAGAGTATGCGAAAAAAAAAATTTACAAGTGTGATAAGAACTAAACTATCTGATGGATAATAAGGAAATACATGCTTTCTGAAGGTAACAACTATCTTTATTTCTGCATCTTTTATCTGTCCCCTAATCCCAGGTCAGTAGAGAAAACCCCTGTAGGACAGAACCTGCCAGTAAAATCCAGTTCACTGGACACTTCTATCTACAAATCCCACCCAACTGCCAAACCATCCCATCACCCAGTGACCTCAGCTGCTACTTGAGACCCATAGTTTCTCACCACCTTTTAGACCAAGAACAACTCTCTGAGACCTACAGTTCCTGAGAACCTATTGGATCAAGAGAGGTACCTAAAAATCACAATTTGCCAGGACCCATTAGATCTAGATCCCCTAAAGATCTAGAGCTCCTTTGGGATCAAGAGCTTATATTGGACCAAGATTGAATACCTGAGATACAGAATTTTCCAGCTCTTATTACACCAAGAACAGCTCACTGTGACACAGAAAACACTACCTTCAAGTGGACCTAAAGCCCAAAGTGGATCAAGACAGGTTTCCTGAGACACAGATACAGCCAGAACAGATTACATCAACATTAGCTTCCTGAGAAACAGATTAATCCTGCAGTGATCTGAGGAAGCAATGAACAGATACCAGTTCAGGAATACATATAACATCATAAAGAACAATATGGCACCACCAGTATCTGATGGTTCTATAACAAGAAGACCTGATCATGACATTGCAAAAGAAGCAGAAGAAGAAATATTTTAAAACATATTTACAAAAAAACCCACAAATTATAAAGACAATATAAGTCTTAAAAAAGGAAATAGAGACTCCAATAAAAATAGAGGAAAAAACAAACAAAAAATTGGAAGAGATCAAAAAGTTACTTAAGGAAAAACAAAGTAGTGGATATCCCGATACTAGGAAACATCTAAGAATCCACAGGATGAGCCTAGCTAGGATTCCAAGCAATAATGGAGAGGGTACCCAAACTGACCTTTTCCTATTTTCACATGAATGAGCACCCTAATTGCCATTATAGCTCATAGAGGCAGATGCAGAGAACCATAACTAAGCATAGGACTGAGCTACTGGTCCAGCAGAAGAAAAGGAGGAGAGATTACATGAGCAAAGAAATCAGGATCACAATGGCAAGACTCATAGAATAGACAATCTCATGCTGTTGGGAGCCTGCAGACTCTGAAATAACAGATGATGAAACTTTATGGAATGGACCTGGACCACTGAATATAGATGACAACCAAAAAACATGGGCAGTTTCCCTGGAGACTGTAGTGGGAAATCAAAAGTTACCCAAAGCTAATGACGTCAAGCAACCAGAGCCGGTGGGGGCATGGCCAGCTAAAAAGACCTGAGGACAAAGAGATAACTCAGCCCTTTTCGACCTGTAGCGTGGTTAGAAAAGACTGTTCTGTGGCACTCACCTGCATGCTGCTTCCTTCTCTCCCCCTCTAAATCTCCTTTGTACTGTAAGTGTTTTTAAAATAATAAATATTATCAGATTATATACATGTAACAGCCTAATATCTTCTACAATATTTGACGCCCAACGTGGGGCTGCTTTTCATGGAGCCCGGCTGGGCCTCCTAGCTGCATCACCGCCTCTCTTTTTACCTGCAGCGGCTATTTTGGATTCGGGGAAGAACAGAGGTGGGGTTTGACCCGGCTGCAGCTCTCCAGGAGCGTGTTCCCTGCCTTTGCACCACTGAGATTCCCCAGATACAGCCTTCTCCGCCATGCGGGGGTAGCCTTTACCGGTTAGTGCACCCCAAAATTCCCCAGATAACCACATAGATCTCCTGGCAGTGCCTGAGGATGTGACTGTGGGTGAGCAAAAATAAAAAAAGAAAAAACAGGCTTCTATACACTGGCTGCTGTGGCCAGTTGTGGTGGCACACGCCAATAAGATTTGCTAATAGAGACAAAGGCGAAAAGATCACGAGTTTGAGGTCAGCCTAGGCCAGAGACAACTAAAATCACCATTTTGTTCCAGGCACTGCTGCTGCTGCTAAACACAACTGCGCCACCTGCTGGCCATAAGTCTTCATTACATCTAAATAAGATAATTTTTTTTTTTCCCATAAAAATGTCTGATGTTTTAGCTGTCCAAAACTTTACTCACTTTTTCATAACGGTAATAAAAATTATTTTCAAGATTATATATTTAGAGGCTCTCTAAACCCAAGAGTTCTTTTGCTTTTTTGTGTGATAATATTTTTTATACCTAACTATTTTAAAAGATTAAAACATAGAGATGAACAAATGCTCACTAAGATATGTAAAATAAATAAAAGTTCAAAAAAAACATTACTTGCCAAGATATATAAAATGATAAATATTCTAAAAAAACACAAAAAATAATAAGTTTTACATTGATAAGGCCATTAAAGAACTTGCTTCCTCCATAAAAAGTCTATGTTAATTAAAAATACAGACTTTATATTGATAATAAAATTAAAAAACTAACACAACATTTCCACAAAAAATAAAAACTAATAAAACATGTAGATATAAAAACTAAACAAAAATTTCTACTCTATAAAATTATTAAGAGTCATTTATTCAAAACCTTCATAACTAAAAAAGAGCATGACCTCTAAGTTTCAAGATCATAAAAGTCATATGACAATAATAAAAAACATTCTAAGACAACATCTACTCAAGACAGCCCAAAGCCTTCTCTTAACAAATATTACAAAAAAAAAAATACTCTACCTAAAATAGTTACAATGAAAAAACTATCTCCTACTCCACCAACACTATTCCCAGTCACAATAGAGACCAAAAAATTACATAAAAATGCTTCAAACAACATAAAATATAATTATAAACCTATCCACATACAAGATCTAAAATCAATAAAAACGTCATAATAACATATAGTATAAACTCATCTTTTATAAAACAATTCATAAATTCGTGATCAACACAAAACCAAATATTTTCTAATGACTAAAAATATTTGACAACTACAATATTGCACACTAATCAAAATTCACAATAAAAAAGGCTAAAGCCTTAAAATCTCAAAATCAAACTAAAAATATTAACATCTTCAAAAACCAAATCCTTGAGGAAGGCCAGTTTACTGACAGAACAATTCAAACTACTTAAGATAACCATGCCCTGTTGGTATGCCATACTACTGCCTTAAATACTTAAAAATGTTTTAAACCCAAGACAAAAAAATTAAATCATATACCCAAGTTAAACAAGGTCCAAAAGAGCCTTATAAACACTTTGTATAAAAATTAACTCAGGTTATAAATAAAACAATGTCAAATCCAAGATTTTAAATCCAACTAATACTCTCTTTAGCCTTCAACCATGCTAATATAACATATAAGAAATTACTCGCTCTCCTCTCTCTCTTCCCTCTCTCTCTCTCTCTGCCCCCTTCTGCCCCATCTCTGCTCCCTGCTGTAATAAACTCTAGTGTGATTAAAAAAAAAAAAGAAATTACTCATGCCGCTAAAGATCAAAAATACACCCTTAATAAAACATAAATTCAATTTACAATTAATACCAAATCTCTACATACTAATAAAAAAATTAAATAAAACAAGCCATTGTTAATGTTAAAATAAAAAAATCAAAACATTATTTATTTTAATTACAATAAACCAGGCCATATAAAAATTATGAATAAGACATTTATAAAAATACTCCCAATCCCAAAAATAACTCAAACAAAAAGCCACTACCTTCTAGACTATACAAAAAAAATATGACAAAAACCAACATTAAACAAATAAATATAAATCCATAAAAAAATACAACCTTTTACCATCAAAAAACATAACTCAGGGCTTCCCCTAAGAAGCCTCCAAAAAACAATTGAGACAGAAAAAAAAAAAAGAACCTGCTATATATCACTCAATGATCACTTTTGATATATAGACCATGCAAGACGTTATAAAATAGTTTCCTATCATGTCTTTAACAAGAATTTCAGATAGACTTACTCTCAATACTATAAAAATAGTTATACTCGTGCTTCCAACCTTCAGGTAATATATTTTCCTTCTCAAGTCCTGATAGTGTTAAGGACTAAATAATTAAAGCTGCTATTACTTCACATCTCAGCAAAAAATTCAAATATTAAAACTTTATTATTCGAGATAAACAGCTTTAAAGCAATCCCTATACATTGCCTCATAGCAACATTCTAGACATTAACATACACCTTATATTTGTTATTTGTTAGTTATAGTGTGACCTTGCTTATGTTAGTGCCTTTCCCTTCCCCAGATACAACCTTATGATTATCCCTATATAAATAGTCTTATATTTAGTTTAAAACTTTTTTATTTAGACAAAAGGAGGAGATGTAGTGGGAAATCAAAAGTTACCCAAATAAACTCTAATGACGTCATACAACCAAAGCCAGTCAAAGCGTGGCAAACTAAAAAGACCCAAAGACAAAAAGTAACTCAGCCCTTTTTGACCTATAACATAGTTTAAAAAAAGGGGGGGGGGGCTATTCTAAGGCACTCCCATGCATGCTGCTTCCTTCTTTCCCCGTCTAAATCTCCTTTATACCATAAGTGTTTTTAAAATAATAAATATTGCCAAATTATATACATATAACAGCCTAAAATCTTCGACAATAGGAGACTCTTGCAATTGAATCTGAGTCTATACTGAGTCCATGAACTTACTACTCAAACACCATGCCTAACGGGATAACACCTTTCTCAGCCTTAATACTTGGGTGAGGGACTACCTCAACTGGATATGCAAGACCAAATCAGCTCACTTTGGGATTCCTTGCCTTCTTTGGGGAATAAACAGAGAAGGAGGGTCAGGTGAGGGGGGGGGAGGTCTTAGAGAAGGGGCTGGACAGAGGGAAAAAAGAAAAAATATACAAAAAAGAAAACTATTTTCCTATACACATCTCTTAACCATCTCTTTTCTACATGTCTCTTCATACATACGTCATTACACAGTCACTGTTCCATCTCTCTACATAGCTCTCTTTTCTATATAGCTACTCATCTCTCCACAGAGCTCACTCAAACAGCTGTTCTACATAGCAGCACCTTACTCTCAGAGCTCTTTCACAAAAGTCTCTCACACAGCACTCATATATAGCTCTCTCTCCTACATAGCTACTCATGCTCATTCTCAACCGAAAAATTCTGGACAATATATGTATCTCAGGTTGGGAATGTCATGCTGACTGGCCAGTGAGTGAGTGGCAATGCTTGGCAGTCAGCCAAGCCCTTCAGTCTGTAGGTGGGAGGTATGTAGGCTGAGTGGTCAGCATTTCCTGACAAAGTGACATTGAAACTCAGGACTAAACATTAAAGTTAGTTTGCTGAACTTTGAATCTTGTATACTAAACTGATGCTGATAATATGTGCAGAGAGTCAATTGCTGAGATTTATGTCTACAAATATTGCTTTGTGCCTGACAATGATTCAATAGACATCTGAGAAAATTTTTGGCAATTTTGCAGGGGCAGCTAGTTTATTTGAATTTGCTCTAAGATCTAAAATCCACTAAAAAACTGTCTTTGTAGCTGAGAATACAATTGTCTTCCTATGTTAACCTGATCAATGAAAAACATCCCAGGATTATTTTTATTCATCACAATTGTATACATTAGTGGGAAGTCATCTTTCTGACCATTCATAGACATATGTGTCTATAAGATTGAGATATAACCATGAGATTACAAATACAAAGCATATAAGATTACTCATTACACTGCAGCTCTCGGGAAAATACCACATCTATTTTTGCACAAGCAAAATTACAGATAGAATCAACAGTATTCAGAGGATATGGCTTCATAAGTTTTGCATGAATGTGGTTTCTACATCAGAAAATTACTCATCTGGGGAGTTGACATCTAAACTATCAATTTCCATCTGCTGTTAAAGCCACACATTATGACACTTTATGTTTGTCATTCAAGACTGTTATGAAGACTGAACTATAGAACTCCCACCAGTGCCATCACATGAGTCTGGAATGAAACAGTAGCATGGTAAATATTATTCATTAATGTAAATATTATTAATTACACAAATATTTATTAGGGCTTTACTACAAATCTAATAATGAATACTTTATGCTTGCTCTCAAGAGGTCTGAGAAGTTATTGAGAGATACAGATCATTAAGTGGTAATAAGTAGCTATTGTCATGATACAGTCAAAGATTAATAAGAACCATTCTCATGCCTGTGTCACTTGGGAACACTATAATTGATTAACTGTGTGTGTGGTATTTTTTATTGTTTTTTAAAATCAATATCAAACTTTATATAAAAAAGCAAAGCATTCAGAATAAAAAACCCATACAGTAATAAAACTTCTCTTTTCTCTAAATACATGACACATAAAAAAGAAAATATAAAGCTCCTCAAGCCAGGATAGGCTTAGCTACAGATAAAGAAAGCACAGTAAGTCACAGCTAATGCCCACGGAAGCACTATAGCCACCACAAATTTCTGCTAAGCAACACTTCTAAAGTCAAGTCAGAAGTTTTGTGGTTTGTGAGTGTGTGTGTGTGTGTGTGTGTGTGTGTGTGTGTGTGTATGTATATGTGTTTTAAGTCACTTTATTCACCTATCATCTTTCAATGAAATAAGAATGTTTTTGCTTAAAGTCCACTAATGACTGAGCACATCCCCTATTTATCTTTCTGGGATGGTGAGACCTCGCTCAGGAGGATATTCTCTAAATCCATCTATTTGCCAACAAATTTTAGTATATCACTTTTTCTTAATGCTGAGTAGTATTCCATTGTGTGGATGTAACACAGTAGGTTAATCCATTCTTCAGTTGAGCGACATCTAAGTTGTTTCCAGGTTCTTGCTATTACAAATAATGCTGCTATGAACACAGTTGAGTTAATGCTTTTAGGGCGCAAATGTGCACCTTTATGGTATATATCCAATAGTGGTATTGCTGGATCCCTGGGAATATTGATTCCCAATTTTCTGAGAAACCGCCATATTGCTTTCCAGAGTGGGTAAACAAGCTTACACACCCACCAACAAAGAAGGGTTTCTCTTGTTCCACATCCTCTCAAGCATAGACTGTTGTCTATGTTTTTGATCTTAGTGATTCTGATAGGTATAAGGTGGTATCTCAAAGTTGTTGGGATGACTAAAGATGTTGAGCATTTATTCAAGTGTCTTTCAGCCATTTGTAATTCTTCTGATGAGAATTCCCTTTTTAGTTCTGAACTCTATTTTTTTGATTGGGTTATTCAGGGTTTTAGGCTCTAGTTTCTTGAGTGGTTTATATATTTTAGAGATAAGTGCACTGTCACTTGTAGGGATGGTAAAAATATTTCCCATTCTGTAGGCTGTTGTTTTGTTTTTATGACTGTGTCCTTGGCCTTACAGAAACTTCTCAGTTTCAGGAGGTCCCACTTATTGATTGCTATTCTTAGTGTCCGTGCTACTGGTGTAGTATTTAGGAAGTGGTCACCTGTGCCAATTCATTTGTTGGTATTTCCCACTTTCTTTTCTATCAAATTCAGTATAGGTGGTTTTATGTTGAGATCTAGGATCCACTTGGATTTGAGTTTTGTTCAGGGTGACAGGTTTGGTTCTATTTGCATTTTTCTACATATTGCCATGCAGGTATGCCAACACCATTTGCTGAAGACATTATATTATTTCTATTAAATATTTTTGACCTCTTTATCAAAAAATCAGGTGTTCATAGGTGTGTAGGTTAATGTCTAGATCTTCAATTCTATTCCATTGATCTACAAGTCTGTTTTTATGCCAGTACCAGGCTGTTTTTATTACTGTAGCTCTATAATATTACTTGAAGTCAGGGATGGTGATACTTTCTAAGTTTCTTTTGTTGAGCAAGATTGTTTTGGCATGCCTTGATTTCCTGTTATTCCAAATGAAATTGAGTATTATTCTTTCAAGTCCTGTAAAAAAAATTACGTTGGGATTTTGATGGGAAGTGCATTGAATCTGTAGGTTGCTTTTTGTAAGACTGCCATTTTTAATATGTTAATCCCACCTTTCCAGGAACATGGGAGATCTTTCCATTTTCTGAAATCCTCTTCATTTTCTTTCTTCAGTACTTTAAAGTTTTTGTTAATTACATCTGTTATGTCTTTGGTTATAGTTTATACCGAGGCATTTAATGCTATTTGCAGATATTATAAAGGGTAATGTTTTTCTTATTTCTTTTTCAGCCTGTTTGTCTTTAGTGTATAGGAGGGCTACTGATTTTTTTTTTTTTAATTAATCTTGCATCCTGCTACATTGCTGAAGGTTTTTATCACCTGTAGAAGTTTACTTTGATTTTTGTTGTTGTTGAATTCTAACTTTAGGCCATAAGGGTCTGATATGATACAAGGAGTTATTCCCATTTTTTTGTATCTATTGATATTTGCCTTATGTCCAAGTATGTGGTCAATTTTAGAGAAGGTTTCATGGGGTTGCTGAGAAATATGTACATTCTTTTCTGTTCAGATGAAAGCTTCTGTAAATATCTATTAAGTTCATTTGTATCATAACTTCAGTTAGACCCTTTATTTCTTTGTTGAGTCTTTATCTGGTTGACCTATCCAAGCATAAAAGTGGGATAATGAATTTTCTCACTATTAGAGTGTGATATTTGACTTGAGGTTTAAGCTTTAGTAGTGTTTTTTGTTTTTGTTTTTGCTTTTTTTTTTTTTTTTAACATATGAAGGTACCCTTATATTAGGGGCATAATATTCAGGATTGAGATCTCATCTTGATCAATTTTTCCTGAGATGAATAAATAATGTCTGTCCTGATCTCTTTTGATTTATTTTAGTTTGAAGTATACTTTGCTGGATATTAGGATAGCAACGCCAGCTTGTTTCTTGGGGACATTTGATTGAAAAATCTTTTCCCAACCCTTTACTGTGAGCTTATGTTTGTCTTTGGAGTTGAAGTGTGTTTCTTGTATACAGTAGAAGATTGCCTTTTTTTTTTATCCATCCTATTAGGGTGTGTCTTTTTATAGGTGAATTGAGTCCATAGATGTTATATTAATGGTATATTAATGACCACTGATTGTTGTTTTCTGCTACTTTTGGTGATTGTATGTATTTCCTTTTTTAGGGTTTTTCTTCTGTGGGATTATTGATTATTTGTGGTTTCATAGGTGTATCTGAGTTCCTTAGATTGGAGTTTTCCCTCATGTGCTTTCCCTCTAGTGCTGGATTTGTGGATAGGTATTGTTTCAACCTGTCTTTGTCATAAAGTATTTTGCTTACTCCACTTATGGTGATTAATAGTTTTGCTAGGTATAGTAATCTGGGTAGACATCCATGCTCTTTTAGTGTCTGTATAACTTCTGACCAGAATCTTCTTGCTTTCATTGTTTTTATTGAATAGTCTTGCGTTATTCTGATGGGTCTGCTTTTATAGGTAATTTGGCCCTTTCCTTTGCAACTCTTTAATGTTTTTTTGTTCTATATATTTTATGACTTAATTATTATATGGTAAATAGATTCTTATGGGGGGGCATCTAATCTATTTGGTGTTCTGTAAGCTTCTTGTAACTTTATAGGTATTTCCTTCATTAAGTTGGGAAAATTTTCTTCTATTATTTTATTAAATACATTATCTGTACCTTTCAGCTGGTATTCTTCTCCTTCCTATATTCCTATTATTCTCAGGTTTGGTCTTTACATGGTGTCCCAAATTTTCTGAACATTTTGTGTTATGCCTTTTTTGGTTTTGGTGTTTTCTCTGAGTGATTTATCTATTTCTCCTATTGAGTCTTCCATTCCAGAGATTCTCTCTAACAGCTCTTGGTTTCTGTTGCTTATGCTTGTATCTGTAGTTCCAGGTCATTTCTTCAGATTCTCTATTTCATCTTTTGCTTTGTTTTGTGCCTACTTTATTGTTTCTATTTTAATTTTTAGTTCATGGAATGATTCTTTCATTTGTTGGATTTCTCTTTTTTGGTTTTCTTTCTTTTCTTTCAAGCCTTTGTTCATCTCTTCCAATTATTTATTTGTTTTTTCTTCTATTTCCTTAAGGGACTCATTCATATCCTCTTTTACGGCTTTAGTAATCTTCATAAAGGTGTTTGTATTATTGTTTCCTTCTGGTTTCTCTTCATTGCTCTGTTCATGTCTTGGTGTTGTAGAGATATCACCTTCTGCTGGTGGTGCCTTGTTGTTCTTTATATTGTTATATGTATTCTTGCACTGGTGTCTGCCCATCGCTTTCTTGATTCTTTCTTAGTCATGTCTTAGTGGAATCTTAGTCAGTTGTGGCTACAGGGGTTGTGTGTCTCTTGTCTGCTCTGCTCTGGACATAGAATCAGCACAATTTCTTACTTTGGCCAGACCACAGGATTTTCACTCTCTGAAGCTGCCTGACTCCCAGTTTGCTCCAGACCCCACAGAGTCACACTGTTCAGAGAGATGTCTGTCCCTCTGTGATGAAGCAGCCTACCTTGGAGGTAGGACCCAGGCACCTGTGATGTGACCCCCCAAGGTTGCAGGGAAATGCTTCTCTCAGGCCTGGTCCAGGGCAGGCTTGTCCATGTGGCTCTGGCCTCTAAGATGAGGTCCCTGAGAAGCCCAGGGGCTGAAATCTGCTCACCTTCCACACTGCTCTTGACCTGGAATCCTTGCTGTCTGAAGCCACTTGACTCCCACTCTACCTTAAACACCACAAGGTCACCATGTATGCTTTAAAATAAGCACAAGTTTGAAGATCTGTTTAAAAACTGTCTGCATGCTTTTGGAGAGAACACTCAATTTTTGTTTCTAAAAATAAAAACATAATCTGTTGCTTTTAAGGTACATTTAAGAAAATCAAGTTTCTGACAGAAGCCAGAAAAATGTAATATAGGAAAAGTCACAAAGGCACAAGATAATTTAGAAAGCCAAACTGGGAAGAAGATGAAAGGCTGTATTAGAAAAAAATACACAGGCTTGAGTATCAAAGATGTAAAGCCATCATTCAAAGCTAGGAAAACCATGATGTCCCACCTTCATCACAAACCCAATGTTACACAGTTATTTTTCAATAACACAACCTAACAGATTCTAATGAACATGGAACCCTAGGCTTCATTATATTAGTCTGCCAATTTACATAAGACAATATGCCACATATAAATTGGAAAAAAATAATTTTATGAAGAGCTCTATGTAATTGTTTCTTTAGGCACCAGTGTTGCTTGGTAATTCTTTATTTTGATATAACCAAAACACTGATTACTAAAATCTAAGATTTAACATTAATTCAACATCAAATATATAATATAATTTTATATTCCAATTATATCCATTGTTGCTGTGGGATTTAGTTTATGTACACTGTGAATTTTTGTTACTGTAAATATTGTTTGAATAAAGTGCTGATTGGCCAGAACCTAGGCATATAGTAAGTAAAGCCTTTTGCAGAACAGGGTGTCTAAACAGGAAGAATTCAGAGGAGAGAAAGAGTAGAGAGATACCAGCCAGATGCAGCAAAAGCAAAAAAAGAATGCTTCTCTGAGAAAAAGATATTAAGTCATGCTGTGGAATTATGCTTTTGCACATTGTAAAAGTTTGCCACTCCTATTAATTTAATGAAATGCTGATTTTCCAGAAGGCAGATAGGAAGTATAAGGAAGGCTACCAGACTAATAAAAGTCTGAGAAAATGAAGAGCAGAGCAGATATGCCAGGCAGACACAGAGGAAAAAAGGTGAATATGCTGCTGTGTGAAAAGTTACTAAGCTACTTGGATAATCATGGGTTATTTTAATAAGTTAGCAAGTAATATGCCTAAGCTATAGACCAAATAGCATGTAATTAATATAAACTTCTGTGTGTTTGCTTGTGACTGAAGGACTGTGGGTCTAGGCTTCAGGGCTGAGCTGGCCCCAAAACTTCTAAGTACAAAACCATGTGGCTAAACATAGATAAGAATCATGGGTTAGTGTAAGAGTTACCAAGTAATAAGCCTAAGCCATAGTCCAAACATTTTATAATTAATACTTTTCTTTGTGTGATTATTTGGGACTAAATGGCTGCAGGACCAGCCAGGCAAGGTACAGAAACTTTTGAGTACACATTGTCCAAAAATTTTTCTTTGTAGGTTTTAGAAAACATATTTATTTGGGGGAGGAGTGCTTTGAATGTATGCTAAGACACACCTGTAGGTCAGAGGAAATCTTGCAGAAATCAGTTGTCTCTTTCCACTACATGGGTTTTGGGGATCTGATTCAGGTACACATACTTGATAGCAAGTGACTTTTATTCTCAGAGCCATCAAAAACTCTCCTTTATAAGTTTTTTTTACTATTATTTCAAGACCAAATCCAATATCAGACATTTTGGTGTTTATCTATAGTTTTTCTGAATGAGAACCAGTGTCTTGGGCTTTACTTGGTAAGAGGAGAATGTTTGATTATTTACAGAGAATATCTTGGAGCTGAGAGATGATTTGTTGGTCAAGAGCACTTGTGGCCTTTTGCAGAACAGGCACCAGGTGATTCAAAACCACCTGTAACTCCAGCTCCAGTGGATCCAACACTCTCTTCTGGTCCCCTTTGGTACCAAAAATCATGTGACAGACACACATACTCACAGATAGAAATGTTTTTATTTAAAAATTCTAAGAATTCCAGCTTTTCTAAATACCTCTCATTACTCATCTGCCTAAAGTTTCTTCTTGATAAATTTCTTATTACACAGTTAGTGTGAGAATACTATGGAAATAATATGATGCTTCCCAATGTGCCTGAAAAATGATGCTCATTGTCCCAATATTAGCAAGGTCAGTGTCAGTTAAGTGGTCCACATGCATCTTTTAGTTTTCTGAGCAGTCAAAAAAAGCCTAGAGACATGAAGTAAAAATAGGCCCAGATGGATAAAAAGCCTCTAAACAAGTTCTGATGCTTGAGAAACCTACAAAATATGGTATTTAAGATATTTAATAAGCTAAGGTTTTTTATGACTGTAAGACATATTTGCTCCTTGTAGCACTAATTTACTTTATAAAGAAAATGATGGGCATAGAAGAACTGTTATAAGATGTTCTGACCTAGATTTTTCAGGATAAACCAGTGGTTTGGTTCTACTTTCAGCCCTACTTAGCCTCAAATAATCACACACAAGCTTATATTACTTTTATGCTGATTGACCTACAGCCCAGGCATATAATTTGCTAACTCTTTCATCTGAACGCATCCTATCTTGTTCACCCATGTGTATCGGTACCTGATCTCAGAGCAGCATTTCATCTGTGTCTCCTGGCAGCTCCAGTGACTTTGGCATCTGCATTGTCTCTCTGGCAGCTCTGTGTCTGGCATCTGTCTCTGGCATCTCTCTGTGCTCTGAGATGTTCCTGAGTTTTCTTAGTCTGGTAGCCCTGCCCACACTTCCTGTTTGCCTTTGGCCAATCAACTTTTATTAAACCTATAGGCAGGACAAATATTTACATTACCAGCATAATCCCACTACATTTCTTCTTTTTCTCTTTTTAAAACAAGAAGAACCCCAAATATAATATTCATTTTATTCCATTATCAATAACAAATTATACCCAATACTGTAAACAAACATAAACATCCATAATCAATTTTTTTGGGAATGTGGCCATAGTTGTCTAGGATACTTCCTGCTGAATGGAGGCACTGACAATACCTTGGGAATCCAAGGAAAAACTTTAGGATTATGGATAAGTCTTTGGTGGAGTAGTCTGTTAGACTGGGTCATCTCAGCCAGTCTCCTCGAGGTAATTTTGAACACAGAACTTAGAGGAAACTTCAACATAGGTGTTCTGAATTGCTGAATCATCTGGGTCACCTATTTCAATTGAAGACTTTTCAGGGGGTCTTCCTTGATCAAACTTTATTTTCTTTAACTGGAAATAAATCCACAGCTTCTCATTTTTTGTAGAAATAAAGAGAAAAACCTCTTCTCCAAAGTAGCATATCTTTGGATTTCAATTTTAATGTCAATTCATTTAGAAAATATATACTTTAGATTAATCCATCAACCTTTATATTCAAATGTCTTTTAGCAGCTTTAACTACTTCATTTATAGTCAAAAAACTTAAAGACAAGACAATATCATACAGTATCCAGACACTGTTAGTATTTTCCATTTTTACTTGGTTTTATTACTATTTCTGTTTACTATTTCTCTTTTCTCTATCCTTTTTCTTTTTTTTATTTTCTTTTTCAAGCCTATGTATATTTTAAACATACCCTAAACCATTTGTAGTTTTTTTTTTTTTAATTTGTCTCTATGGTATATTTCTTATCTTTTCTGTTTCTGACCATCTTTTGCTTGGCTAGGGTAGCTGACCCACCCAGCCATTTCTATTTATTTCTGTTTCTACACATGTTTAATCTGTCAATATTTGGCTTAAGGATTAAAGGCTGAATTCACTAGGGTAGCTGACTTTACCCAGCTCCCTTTATTACTTTCTGCTTCTGTCCATATCTTTAATCCTCCACCCAGTTTCCTCTATTTCTATTTCTGACCATACCCTTAATCTGCCAAGGTGTGGTGTTAAAGATTAAAGGCATTTCTAGGGTAAGTGCATGGCTCCACCCAGATCTTAGTCTAGCTTCATACAATTTAGCTTTTTAGCTAATTATCATACACAATTACCACTCTGTAGAATTTTAGGTTCATATAATTATCAAGTAAAGCAATGTCATCTGCTGCTCATTAATTTCATTTAAGTATTTGGCAGCAAAGCCTCTCAAAAGACTCAGAAGTGTTTTACCTCTAAGGCTGAATCAACGAAGTCTCACTTTAAAAAGCTACACCTTTGCTTGCCTCCAGCAAACAGAGATGATCCAAGAAAATGCTACCACTACTAAGAATCAGTCTTTTACTCTGTTCCCTATTGCCTGTAAAAACAGAAACCTTAAATCCACCATATGCAGATTATACTGAGTCTTCTCTGAGATTTTGGAAGCCTGCCTTGGTTTAAGATGCCTTTTGAAATTCAAGCCAGCATGCCTCACCAGGGCCTCTCTGTACCACAGCTCCTGTGAGACACACAACTCACAGGAAGACAAGGGAAGACAGTCCATCAAATTTCTGCTTCATAGTATAGTCTTCCAGATATGCTAGGCCTGTATGCCGAGGATGGATGCCTTAACACTGCAGAAGAAGCTTCAGTGACTCTTTAGGCAGTCAGATGTCTGTGTTGTTTCTGTAGTTTTTCGAGAGTTTTCACTGGAATTCCTGGTTAATCAGGTAATATATTCTTCTGAGGTCTTGATGGAATTTAAGACTAAGTAGATATAGTTACAGTTTTTCTTATTTGTGATAGTTGGTCAATTAGATTCAAAATTCTGGGCTGATCAAGATAGAATAAATAATAAAGTATTTTCTGTGAACTTGCCAAATACAAATGGACTAAGTATTGTAAATATTTTTCTTGCTTGATAATTGTTCATATTGAATATTGTCTTACTGTACTAAATTGTTTCTTTTCATTAAACAAAAAAGGAAATGTTGTGGAATATTACTTTAACTATATAAAAGTGCCTTAAACTTATTTATGCTGCTTTGGTAAAATTATTGAAAGATGTGTTGCTTTGTCTGCCTAAGGCATTTGATTGGTCTAATAAAAAGCTTTTTGCTGTATTGGGTGAGTTTTCTGTGGCAATGCTAAAGATCTATCCTTTGTGATGACAATAAGGGGAATCCAGCAGGGTTACCAAATCATCTTGCTATTACTCAAGCCCAAAATAAGAGGCTATGAGTTACCTCATCCAAACATCTACCTCATCCATGAACTTCTGGAATATGTGAAGGGGCCAGATCAATGGATCCAAAGCTCCAGGATCTCCATGGCCCTGGACAGCAACAACTTCTTTCTAAGAAGAAACTCAGTGAGTGCTCAATATCAATAGGGTAGCAGAAGCCTTGAGCCATACCAATGACTCAATATAATGAATACTTACAAGTAAAGATGCATGAACTAAAGTGTGTTGTGGGATAATGCTCTTATATACTGTAAAGATTTGTCACTGGTATTAGTCTTACAAAACACTGATTGGTCAGTAGCCATGCAAGAGATATAAGTGGAGCTATCAGTCTAGGAGAATTCTGGGAAGAGAAGAGGCAGTGAAACAGATGCCAGCCATATGCAGAGGAATTAAAATGAAAATGCTTGCATGAACAAAGGTACCAAGCCGCATGGCTAAACATAAATAAAAGCTATGGGCTAATTCAAGGGTAAGAGCTAGATAGAAATATGCTTGAGCTACTTACCCAGCAGTTACTATAATATTAAGCCTGGAGGAGATAAGGAGATGGGGAGAAGAGAGAGTGACTGGGAAGGGCGGGAGGGGGAAGGGAGCTTGAACAAGGGGATGCATGGATAAAAAATGAGACTGTTTTCATAATAAAAAAAAGAAAAAAATATTAAGCCTGTGAACCAACATTTAGGAACCAGCTGCCCAGTATTTTAAAAGTTTATGACAGAACAGAGATTTCTGACTACAGAGGATAGTAGGTGACTCACGGGGGCACACTATAACTTCTATGCCAAGATTTTGATTTTTGGTTTTACTTTAATTTTTTTTAACTGGACAAGTTTGCAAGAATGGGCTATCAGCACAGTAAATCACAGTGAGAAATACTTAAGACATAAGGAACCAAGTTAAAGTGGCCTGTATAACCTAGTCACCCGGGATAATTTCCATTAATTAGAAGGATGAATTGATCCAGTCATAAGGCTGAAACCAGATACAATGACCTATCTCAGATCTGACTAGATAATTTCTCTTATTATTTCCTGATGGAGATTTAGCTTTTATGTAAGATGTGAATGAACCACTAGCATTTTTAAGCACTCATAACCCATGTATTTGCCAGTGGAATGTGAACTTTAGAAAGTTATAAAGTCACATGGTAGGATATGAATGAGTACCAAAGTTAGTGCTCAATGACACCAAAAGAAACTAAAGATGGGATTTTTCAGGAGGCTGAGATTATTATTTTTAATAGTGTTAAGGAAGTTTGTTCAGTTTCCCAGTCTGAAACATATTTAACTATAAACTGCTGATTGAAAAGTTTCTATTTCCAAGAGAAAGAAGAAATTACACTTTTATAAATATATATGTTTCTTTTTAATCCTTGCTTGAAGAGCTTTACTGTCATTTCTGGTGATCATATATTCAGGAAAGTGAAATGTTCAAACATTTGAAGAACTAGTAGGTAGAGCTGAAGTTAAACCAACACAGAGAATGCAAAAAATCATTACAGAGTGTATTATGGGAAGATAACAAACACCCTAACTCAGGTTGGTCCACAGACACAGAAACCATCATTTCTGTGCCCTCACCCAAAATTAGTGACTCTCTTCCCATCAGTTTACTGGCCTGTAGAATAAGGACATTTATATCAGTGTACAGAGAACATCTAAATAAATGCCACCAGCAAGTAAATAGAGGCTTCTCTTTCACTCATCTGTTCCCACATACTCATTAGCTTCTTACCAAATCACCACACAGAGGCTTATATTAATTATAAATGCTTAGCCAGGAGCTCAGACTTATTGCTAACTAGCTGTTACATTTCAGTTAACCCATTTCTATTAATTTATGCATGGCCACGTGGCCATGGCTTTACCTGGCCTCTAGCATCTTGCTTCTTGGGCTGGCATTTGTCCAACTCTGCCATCCTTTATCTCTGTCCTTAGTTTGATTGTACTGCTTGACCTTATTTTGTCTGGATATTTGTAACTTTATTATAAAATCACTCACAATGACAAATTTTCACAGTGTACAGAAGAATCATCTCACAGCACCTCTCCTTTCTGTCTAATTAAAAGGGTGGTTTTAAATTTAATATAGCAAAATTATATATAACAAAATAGTTATCAACAAAGAATTATAGTTATAATACTTAGTATTTGTATTTGGCAAAATTAGAGAAAATACTGAATTATCCATTTAATCTTGATGTGTCTAAAGTTTCTATTCACAGCTTTGTCTTGTTTTATGGCTTCTTTATTGTTTCTATTTCAATTTTTAATTTCTGGACTGATTCTTTTTCTTGTTTATTTTCTTTTCCTTAGTTTTCTTTATTTTCTTTCAGGGATTTGTTAATCTCTTCCATTTTCTTCTATTTCATTAAGGGAATTTTTACATCCTCTTTTAAAGCTTCTATTATCTTCATAAAGTTATTTTTCAGATTGCTTCCTTTTCATTGTTATTCTTGGGTCTTGATGTTGTAGAACTACCAGCTTCTTCTGGTGGTGTTTTATTGTTTTATATATATATATATATATATATATATATATATATATATATATTCCTCTGTGGTAATATGTTACATATTTAATAAAACCTGGAATATCAAGAGATTAACCCACAGTCAAACAAGGCAGAGGCAGGTCCAGAGTTCTGGATCTCTATGGGTACAAGACCAAACATCTGGGCTTCAAGGGCACACACCTTTAATCCCAGCATAGAAAAAGCTGGGAGTGGTGACCTACACCTTAATCCCATAACTCCCAAGACAGAGATCTTTCTGTGCTTCTGTGAGTTCAAGGCTGACTACCAAATAGAGTAGCTCATGCCTTTAATCTTAAACTGGATGGGATACAGCAGGGCAAAGAAGGTATTTAAGGCAGGTTTAGGAAAACAGCAGCAACTAGAAGTGACCAGAAGCAAAGTTGAAGAGGCTGGAAGATAGCTGGATGAGATTTGACTGTGTTGTTTCTCTATGATATTTCAACATTTTCCTAATATCTAGCTCTGAGTTTGTTTTTTTATTACAACTAGAATATGTGCAACATTCTTCCACTGAAGTCTACCCATTGCTTTCTCAGTTCACTCTTAGTCAACTCCTAGACAGCTCTTAGTCAGTTGTGGGCCAGGGGCCTGTGTGTCTCCAGTTGTCACAGGAGTTGCTCTTAGTCAGCTCTTAGTTGGCTGTACGTCAAGGAGCTGTGTGTTTTCAGTTGTTTCAGGGGTTGTTCTTAGTTGTCTCTTAGTTGTCTCCTAGTCAGCTGTAGACCAGAGGGCTGTGGAGTCTCTAGTTGTTGGTATGTGATGGCAGAGTTTGAAGTAGGGTGTCCCTCCAGCTGTGTTTTGCTGTGGATTGGACTGAGGGGCTCTCCCAAATTTCTTTGGTTTAGGGTGGAGCTGGGTGTGGTTGGGTTGCTGGGGCTGTGTCCCTGGGCCAGGTTTTGCAGACCATGGTCTCTACTTCGCCTGGGGGTCAGGATGCCACTCAGCTCTTAGCTATGGATCAGGAGGTCATTGGGTCTCCAGTTTTTGAAAAGTCTAAAGTTTCATATCTAATTTACCTTTTATAATAACTTAGTAAAGCTATAACTATCCAGTCTTCAGCTCCATCAAACACTTGACAATGATGAAATGTTATCTAATGATAGACAATCAGATTGCCTGGAGAGCCACCCAAAGTTCCTCTGCAACATTGCAGCAACCAACCCTGAGCTACAGGGTGAGCATATTTGACAGGCTTTTCTGTAAAGTGGGGAATTTTGAAGGCTTGTCCTACTAAGTCTTGCCAAAGTTTGCAAGCTTTTGTTTGTTTGTTTTGTTTTGTTTTGTTTTTGCATCCTGCATGTCCACTCGGAACAGTGATGCTCAGCAATTGAGACAAGAGCAGTTTCATTGATCACATGGCTAGCATTTACCATAAGGAAATGAAACTCCTTTTGGAAGTTCTTACATGCTTATTATCTTTGCTGAAGCAGATTGGTGCTGGCAAAAGAAGACATATCTCACTGTCATGAAAATCCTTAGATTATTAAATATATTAAATGCCATATTCTGTAGGCCCCTGAAGTGTTGAAATACCATCTATCTAAATATGTCTGTTTATGACCCTGAAAACTTACTTAACATGACTATAAATTTGACTATTAGAGATAACAATTAACCTATATTTCTTTTTTCTACTGTTATTTCTTTCTTCAATTTATTTATATAAAAAAGCCTTTTATCCATGTATCTGTTTGCTTCCCCTCCCTTCCCTCCTTCCAATCCCTCCCAGTCAGCCTTTAGCCTCCCCCCTCCATTCCCCCATCCCCTCCCCCAAGATTAGGTAAAGTGTGTGTGTATGTGTGTATGTGTGTGTGTGTGTGTGTGAGAGAGAGAGAGAGAGAGAGAGAGAGAGGAGAGAGAGGGGGGGGGAGAGAGGCAGAGACAGAGAGAGAAAGACAGAGAGAGGAGGAGTAACACCAGCAGTAAGAAACTCAGGTCCTCATTTTTTTGGTTTTGGGGGGTTTTTGTTTATGTGCTTTTAGATGTAAGAACTTTGTTTTTTATTAGTTAATCTCCTCTCTAAACCCAATAATTCTTTGTTTTATCTGATTTCTTTTATTATTATTGTTATTATGAATAGTCATATTTTTTATCTGTGTATACCCTTGTTCCAGCTCCCATCCCCCTCCCATCTCTTCCAGTCACTCTCTCTTCTCCACATCTCTTTATCTCCTCCCCAGCAAGGGCAGGAGGTCCCAAGGTCCCAATATGGCTTAGTTCAGCATCCACTCCTGGCAGATCCACTTTCTTCACACCAACATCAAGACTGGGTCAGATGTTTCTCTGGAGGGAGTGGGATCCATAGTGCCTGTCCAAGGCCTTTCAGATCCCAAGCTGTTCAGTGGTTGTGGTTTGCAGCTTGGACATGCTTGGTTCTTCTCTTTAAAGTATACCAGTGAGTGAGTACATACCCTGCTTATCTTTGTGGGTTTGTGACACCTCTCTCAGGAAGATATTCTCCAAATCCATCTATTTGCCTGCAAATTTTAGAATAACATTTTTTTCTTACTGCTGAGTAGTACTCCACTTTGTAGATGCATCACAGTTTTGTAATCCATTCTTTTGTTGAGGGACATCTAGGTTGTTTCCAAGTTCTTGCTATTACAAATAATGCTGCTATGAACATAGTTGAGCTAATGCATTTGGAGTGCAACTGTGCATCTTTAGGGTATACACCCAGAAGTGGTATTGCTGGGTCCTTGGAGAGATTGATTCCCAGTTATCTGAGAAACCACCATACTGCATTCCAGAGAGACTGAACAAGCTTACACTCCCACCAACAATGGAGGAGTGTTCCCCTTGCTCCACATCCTCTCCAGCATAGGCTGTCATCTGTGTCTTTTAGCCAATCTCACAGGTGTAGGTTGGTATCTCAAAGTTGTTTTGATTTGCATTTCTCTGATGGCTAAAGATGATGAGCACTTTTTCAGGTGCCTTTCAGCCATTTTGAATTCTTCTGATGAGAATTCTCTTTTTAGTTCTGAACCCCATTTTCTTATTGAGTTATTAAGGGTTTTGCACTCTAGTTTCTTGAATTCTCTATATATTTTAGAGATCAGTCCTCTATCACTTGTAGGGTCGGTGAAAATCTTTTCCCATTCTGTAGGCTGTCTTTTTGTCTTATTAACTGTGTCCTTGGCATTACACAAGCTGCTCAGTTTCAGGAGGTCCTACTTATTGATTGTTGTTTTTAGTATCTGTGCTCCTGGTGTTATATTTAGGAAGTGGTCACCTGTGCCAATTCCTTGGAGGGCATTTTTGACTTTCTTTTCTATCAAGATCAGTGTGGCTGGGTTTATGATGAGGTCTTTGATACACTTAGATTTGAGTTTTGTGCAAGGTGGCAGGGTTGGATCTATTTGCATTTTTCTACACAGTACCAATCAGTTATGCCAACACCATTTGTTAAATCTTTTTTCCATTGAATATTTTGGGCCTCTTTGTCAAGGATCACGTGTTCATAGTTTTTTGGGTTAATGCCCAGATCCTCAGTTCTATTCCATTGATCCACAAGTCTGCTTTTATGCCAGTACCAAGATGTTTTTTATTACTGTAGCTCAATAGTATAACTTGAAGTCAGGGATGGTGATGCCTCCTGAGGTTCTTTTGTTGAGGAAAATTGTTTTAGCAATCCTGGCTTTCCTGTTATTCCAAATTAAGTTGAGTATTGTTCTTTTAAGCTTAAAATATTGTGTTGAGATTTTGATGGGCAGTGCATTGAATCTGTAGATAGCTTTTGGTAGAATTGTCATTTTTACTATGTTGATCCTACCAATCCAGGAACATGGGAGCGCTTTCCATTTTCTGATATCCTCTTCAATTTCTTTCTTTAGTGATTTAAAATTTTTGTCAAATAGTTCTGTTACTTCTTGGTTATAGTTACTCTAAGGTATTTAATGGTATCTGCAGCTATTATAAAAGATAGTATTTCCCTTATTTCTTTCTCAGCCCTTTTATCTTTACTGTATAGGAGGGCTACAGATTTATTTGAGCTAATCTTGTATCCTGCGACATTACTAAAAGTGTTCATCAGCTGTAGAAGTTCCTGGTAGAATTTTGTTGGTCACTTATGTATACAATCATATCATCTGCAAATAGAGATAGTTTTACTTCTTCTTTTCCAATTTGTATCCCCTTAATCTCCTTTCATTCTCTTGTTGCTTTAGGTAAGACTTTGAGAACTATATTGAATAGATGGGGAAAAGAGGACATCCTTATCTAGTTCCTGATTTCAGTGGGATTACTTTGAGTTTTTCTCCATTAAATTTGATGTTGGCTGTCAGCTTCTTGTAAATCGCCTTTATTATATTTAGATATTTTCACTCTATTCCTGATTTCTCCAGGGCTTTTATGATAAAGGAGTGTTGAATTTTGTCAAAGACTTTTCTCAGCTTCTAAGGATATGATCATGTGGCTTTTTTCTTCAGTTTTTTTATATAATGAATGACATTTACGGTTTTTCGTATGTTGAACCATCCCTGCATTTCTGGGATGAAGCCTACTTGATCATGGTAAATGATATTTTTTATATATTGTTGTATACAGTTTACCAAAATTTTGTTGAGAATTTTAGTATCAATATTCATGGGGGAAATTGGTCTGCTATTCTCCTTCTTTGTTGAGTTTGAGTAGCTTGGGCATTAGGGTAATTGTGGCCTCATAAAAAGTATTTGGTAATATTCTTTCAGTTTCTACTGTGTGAAACAGTTTGAGGAATAATGGTAGTACTTCTTTGAATTTCTGCACTGAAATCTGGACTTGGGCTTTTTTTTTATTCGGAGGCTTTTAATGACAGCTTCAATTTCCTTTAGGGTTATAGATCTGTTTAGGTAATTAATCTGTTCTTCACTTAATTTTTGGTAAATGACACCTGTCCAAAAAGCTGCCCATTTCTTCTAGGTTTTCCATTTTTGTGGAACATAGATTTTCAAAGTATCACCTGATAATTCTCTGGATTTCCTAGGGGGTCTGTTGTTATGTCTCCTTTTTCATTTCTGATTGTGTTGATTTGAATACTCTCTCTCTCTGCTATTTCATTAGTTTGGATAAGGGCTTATCTATCTTATTGACTTTCTCAAAGAACCAACTCTTTAATTCATTGATTCTTTGTAATGTTCTTTTTGTTTCAATTGTATTGATTTCAGCTCTAAGTTTGATTATTTCCTGCTGTCTACTCCTTCTAGGTGAGTTTACTTCTTATTGTTCTAAGGCTTTCAGCTGTGCTGTTAGTTCTTTGGTGTGGGATTTCTCTGTTTTTTATGTAGGCATCTAGTGCCATGAATTTTCCTCTTAAGATTGCTTTCATTGTGTCCCACGAGTTGGAAAACCCAATAATTTTTATTAAAGTTAAATCCAAAATCTCCATCTCATGTCAGAAAAGCTACCTGAAATAAAACAGATAAAAAGCCAAAATTATGTACTATTCTATTGCCACTAATCTTATAATCCTTTGATTTTATTTTGACTCTTTAACAATTTTCTTGAAGTATCTCAAAATTTATGATATATTTGTATATATATTTATTAATTGTCATAAACTATACTATTTCTAGCAAAAAAGGCTTAATCTAGCTTCATCTACATGATTTAAGGTTTGAGTCTCTATCAAGTAGCTAGGAATGAAGTCATTATACTTTAGATGTACATAATAAATATTGATCTTTTAACTTCTTTGAGATCTGCTGCATATAACATTTTAAATGTTTAAGTTTTCTGCAATGAACTATGATCACACCTAACAGCTACCTTTGAGTTCTTCAAAAGAATCATGGAGATCTACAAACATGACTCTAATAGGACTATGCTAATATCACAAAACTGACAACTACCACATGAAGATCTGTTTTGGACTACAAACTGCTCAGGGCAATTTTGAGGTGGCTATTTGAATAATGCAGCTTCACAGACTACTCTATCTATATATATATGTAGCGGGAAATCAGAAGCTACACATGTGAACAGGTTGCGGCAGAGCGCTGGAGCTGAGAGGGGTGTGGTCGACGAGAATGAACAACATCAGGAGAGAGACAGGAAGCGGGAGTTCTCTCACGCAGGACGGGGAGCTCTCGCGATTTTTCTGGACTGGTGACAGGGCTTCTGGGTGGTTCACGGTTCCGGGCTGGCAGAGCGGGAGTTCGGACGTGCGGCGTGTGGGTGAGGAGCTTTCCTTAGAAACGCTCCAGTGCGCTGCAACCTTACCCCTTCACTTTCTCTTAAAATCTTCTCTGTTTTGTAAGTGATTCTCACAAAATAAACCTCATTTAAAACATATCTCACAGCAAGTTCTTACCGTGATATATATATATATATAATGTATATATTAAGATAAAAGAATAGATTATTGAATTTGTTCTGATAAAAGGAAGAATGTAAATAAGATTTAAAAAAAGGTAGATTATTGAAGCTACTTTGAAACTAAAAAAAAACAACTACTTGTTTTAAATATTTTACATTTGATATAAATTTTTGTACAAAAATAAAATTTTAAGGTTATTTTGGTTAGAAATACTATATATACATTTCTACTCTTTTCTAGTATATTATATATATACAGCTTATTTAACAATGTTATGTAAATTTTTAGTCCCATGTATGATAATAACCAAATGCAAGTTATTAGTTAGTTACCTATTACAATCAAACTTGTAATTATATTACATATGTCTTCAAGTAAAACAGAAATCTATTTTAGGTAAACAGGTTATTTTCAAACTCTTCAGAGGTCTAAAAATATGACAATATATTTTAATAACATAATTTCTTTTTTATGTCAATGAGATATACTTATTTCTGGAATCACAATTCCACTTCAAGGAAAATAAGGCTCTGAAGAAACTCCTTAGGAGGGTGTCCTTACCTGAACTTCTGACATTATGCTATCCAAACTGGACAAAGAGAACACAAAAGAAAGTGACTGCCAAAGTTTGCCAAGACAAGGTTTGACTGACCTTTAAAACACCCTGATTCACAGAAATATCTGTCAGATATTTTAGGCCTATAAGGCCAATAATGGATGACTCAACATTGCAGAGAAGCTTTGAGTAACTGGGTAGGCTCTCAACTGTTTCTCATTTTTTTTTTTTTTTTTAGAAATCACTTACTTATACTTCCTGTTTACTTAGGTAATATTATTTTCTTCTTGGATCTCTTTGGGACTTAAAGACTATATATATATATATGTATAGTCATAGTTATAGTTATAGTTATAGTTTTCCTTGTCACAGATTCAGAAAAGAAACACACTAACAAGTGTAAATGTATAAAGTTGAGAAACATCAAAAGATAATTTTGATAATGCAAATTAGGATAGAAGGTAAACTTGATATAATCCTTTGGACTCACCAAGATAGGATAGATAATGGAGTGTTTTCTCTGAATTTGTCAAATGTTAATTGGCTAGATATTGTTGGTGTAATTATTGACTGCATTGCCTAATATAGTATATATTTATTGTATTTATTATATATAATTTTTCTTAAAATAGTTATAACCTTTTATTTTACACAAAAAAGGGGAAATGTGGTGTGATATTTTGTTTGTGCCTTAACAAATAAAACTTGCCTGGAGATCAGAGGCCAAGGCTAGCCAACAGATAATCATAGAGGTCAGGCAGTGCTGACATACTCCTTTAATCTCGGCACTTTAGGAGGAAGAAACAGAAAGTGATATAACTTGGTAGAGAGAGAAAGTAATAAGGCAGGTTAGAGACAGGAGCCCAGTTATTTTTGGCTGAGAAGTTGGTAAGGTAAGAGGTAGTTGTGGCTGGATACTAGTCTCTCTGATCTTTCAGCATTTACACAAATATCTGGCTCTGGGTTTACACTATTAAGACCAATTAGCATTTGTACTGCATCTTGCTTTTCTAGTTTTTCTAGTGTTTTAGTGTGTAATTGCTCATAATAGTTTCTTCTGAACTTTTATGTTCCTTGAGATTCACTTTGATTACAAGGGGGAAGACAGCCTCAAGATCCCAAGGCAGTTACAATACACAGTAAGGAACAGGAAGAGATAAAGACTGATAAGGAACTAAACCAAGTTCCTTCTATTTTACTCTATTCAACACTACAGCCAGTGGGATAAATCAACCCACATTCAGGGTGGGTCTTTGCTGAAATAACAACTGTGGAGACTCACTTCTATATAGATAGCTACATTTGAATTTCTACATGTTTACAGGTAAACAAACATAAATTAAAATATGAACACCACAATGCAATGGTCCAAGTTTTATCTATTCTAAGCTATCTTCCATGAGTCAATGGTTTCTGGAAACCTAAGAGCAGGTGAACTCATAGCCTCCTATTATGAGCATTTGTTAGTCACAGAGAATTCACCTGTGCAACCCAGTGGAGAATACTACTATTATGAATAAAGAAATGAGTTAATGAAGACCAATGCATACCCCCAAATAGGAGAAATAGGTCCAACACAAATGGCAGGGCTTGGCTACTGAGGAGACCAAATGAAAATAATCAAATAACTACCACAAAAGTCTTCTGAATAATTTAAACCAGCTGTTTCTGACAACAGCTTGTAAACAGCTACCAACTTTAACATTTAAATTTAATGGGATTAATATTAGTATACCAGTTATAATATCATCTCCAGCTCACCAAGAAAATTTTAAAGTAACTCCTGAGATGATATTGCTTTTAAGAGTTGAGTTTTAGTTGGGCAGTGGTACACATGCCTTTAATCCCAGCACTTTGGAGGCAGAGACAGGCAGGTCTCTGTGAGTTCAAGGCTAATCTTGCCTATAGAGCAAGAAATGGCTGCAGAGAGATACCCTGTCATAAAAAAAAAAACAAAAATAGTTTATTTTAATTATGTGCATATGTCTGTATCTGCATGAGAGCTTGTGCATGAGAATACAGGTGCCCACAGAGGTCAGAGATGATAAATCTGTTGGAGCAGCAGTGAAAGGCAGTTGTGAACCTTTAAACCTAGGTGTTGGGAACTAAACTTGGATCCTCTGGGGGAACAGTAAGTACTATTAATTACTGAAATCATCTCTCAAGCCACTCTAAAAGATCCCACCATATAATGAAGACAGATATTAAATATAAATTGCAGCCTTTCTAGTTTATCTAATCTCCTTATTCTCAGCACAGTAACTGAGTCACAGGAAGAATCCTGATTCACACAACCAAAAAGTAATCATGGTGCAAATTGGCTATGGCTTCATTTCCCTTGATTTTTTTTTTTATAAAAGACTCTTACTTATGACTAATCAGTACTGGATAACATAGTTAGATAAAGTTTTACATGCATTACTAAACAGACCATAATTATACTTGTGTGAAAATACATTTTTTATTTTTATTTACTTATTTATTTATTCAAGGATAGAAAGTGTGACCTCTTTGAAAAAAAATAAATAAGTAAATCTTTTTTCAATTTTATCTCCACACAGTTAAAAAGGTCTTGGTTAGACAACATAGCAAATAGGTGTAATTTACTCAGATTTCTTTTTTTAGGAATCCCATTGGACCTATCATGTTGCAGTTACTTCTTTTCTTTCCTCTGGATGACTGTATTTTTCTACCTGATACAATTTTAAGTAAATCAATTTGGAAAAAAAAAAAAAGCCTTTGACTGGCTTAAGTTTTCCATGCTTCTCTATAAGGAGGCATTGAGGACTTTCAATTAAAAATATATTTAAGAATTCAAAGGCAATTTGTCTGTGAAATTTGTCATGCTATTGTTCACCAGGGTTAATTCAGCTGATCTTAGCTGGCTAGGCAGCTACCCTTATCACTTATTCAGTTCAGAAACCTCTGCCTAGTAATGGTGCTTAAAAGAACTTTATTCAGTCTTAGCATGGCAACTATGGATATTGCAGGTTTTTTCTTTACCACCATTCCCTCTGCCTTGCCTAAAACCATTAGATTATATTCCTAAAGCTAGCATGCAAGTTCTCTTTTTATTATTTGGTCATGTGTGTTCTCTTTTTGAGGCTGATTGCCTATGTCCAGCTATCAAAGTATTGAAGTCCAATAATCAAAATCCTCCTTTGGCTCACCTAATTAACATGTCCAATCAAATTTTAATACATCATCCTGACACAGGGTTTCTCCCTTTACCTTTATAAACCACTATTTTCTATGGATGACATTCCTTTCTATCCAGAGGTATCCCTTGGCCCTCTGGGACAAATACCCTTGCCTCCTTGCCTTGGTTCCCTTCCCTATCTCCCTCATTCTCTATCTTCTGTCTTTGTCTCTTATTTGTACATGAAATATTGATATGCACACATACATATAGAAAATGGGAAGACAAGACAGAGTCCAACAGAGGCCTTCAGTAAATTGCAACAGTCTGTAGGATAACACTACAGTTTGCACTCTAGAATATTATGGGATTGTCCATGTTGAATAAAGCATCAAACAACAGTTTTCACATTTGGTCCCAGCTTACTTCCCAGCCTTTTGAGCAAAACTGGGAAAGGAAGAACACTCATGGGTCAGGATGTTCAGGGGATTCTAACAGCTACATCTCATAAAAGGCTGCAGGCTTAGTTTTGAAATATATCTGAACACAGAGACCATTTGGCTGAACCTTGTCGTCGTAAGCTTATCTACAGTCCATCAACTGCCCAGACTGGCTGTTTAGAGACACAGTGTTCTAAGCTTCCCTTTTGTTTGAGGTTTCCCTCTGCACTAGTACAGGGTGTCCTTTGGGTACATTAGCTGCAGGGCCTGAATTGTCTCAGATAGATAATACACTGTGTTACCACTAACAAAGAGCTTGGTGACTGTCATCAGTAACCGAAAGTAAACTTATTTATATCTGTGAGACATAAAAGTAGCAAAATATAAAGTTGACTCATTTAAACCTTTGTATTTATTATTCTGTTTACCCACTGCTTTTCTTCTGTATGTATGGGTATAGCCTCAGAAAAACTTGAGCATTTTTTTTCTCATTTTTATGGCCACCCATAGACTTTTCTTTCTAGTGTTTTTGAGGAATATATTAGGAACTGCCCACCTTTAAAAACAAGCAGGGTATCTCATTGGCCTAAACTCACAAATAAGCAATGCTGGCTAGATAACTAGTCCCAGGATGCATACAACGCCACCTCTCTACCACTGCGATGACAAAGACATGCCATCACCTTTAGATCTTCTCTACATAAACTCTGAGGACCAAACTCAGGTCCTCCTGTTTGAAGGTGAACAAATTGCCAGCTGAACTATCTCTGCCAACTCAGATATGTCTTGTCAAACTTAATGAATGGTCAGTGATCTGACTAAAAATGGAAAATGGTCTAACATCTAAGCCCTTCCTTACATGCATATATGTTATTCTCTTAAAAAAATATAGAAAAAATGATTATTATAACAAAATCAAAGCTATATTTATAAAAGTGTATATTTCTGACACAATAGTGCAAAATGAATTCAAACATTAAGTAGCCATACAACTAGGTTTATTTAGTACCAAGATATACAGACAAGAGATCAGGCACACAGAGGTAGAAATGGCGTGCCACTAAGATATTTTAAAAGTATATCCTATACCTAGAGGAAAGACTTCATCTGGGCTTTTGCTAAGATGTTGTTTAAGAGTTTTATATTTTTTTATTTAAAAGTTGTTCTTTTTTTTTTTTTTTTTAACAAACCAACAACCATTTCCCCTCCAGGCCCCTTTCACCGCCACCTCCCTACCCCCACATTCTCCCACTCTATTTTCCCATACATTCCTCAGAAAAGGTAAGAACTCCTAAGGTGAGTCAATCTATTCTAGCATAGCCAGTTAAAGTAGAGCCAAGTCCCTCCCCCCAATATCAAGCCTGAGCAAGTAAGCCAGTGATACAACTCTGAGGAGGAGCTGAGAAATATCCTATTTGGGAAGTTGAGCTATACCTGGAGCTGCCAAGACAATAGCTCATCTGGGAGGGGGTGGGAGGTAATGTATCCTGACTGTTGAGGAAGTCAACCTACACCTGGAGAGCTTTAAGACAGCTCTGACCGCTGGAGCAGCCATAGGACAGTTCAGCCCTGAAGGAAAAGATACCTGGTTTGGAAGGTCAGGCTATACCTGAGGCTGGGATGCTGTGGGGGATGGTCTCCTGCAGGATGCAGCAATTCTGCTTCTTTCTTAGAGAGCCACTACAACTGAGCTTTGCTCCACTCCTTTAAGGGGGCCTCCAAGCAGAGTTCTGCTTCTTCTCTCTGGTTCAAGATGTTACCTCTTTAGCTTCACACTGCTTAAGGGGAAACCCCTGCAGAAATGTAGCAATCTCTCCCGGCTCTAGCGAAAAGTTATTACTTTTTCTGCTCTGCCTTGCTCACTCCCCATAAAAGGACATCTCTGCAATCTTTTTCTGCTCATTCCAGTAAAGGATGTCTGAGCAAGTTCTCTGCACCTGGGAATTAAGACTTTCACCAAAGACTTTCTTGAGAAAGAGATTTATTCGGGAAGAAGGAGTTCAGGATAGTGGCTGTCTCTACCACGGTAGGAAAGAAGAAGCACAATTGAACAGACAGAGGGGTTTATATAGGGGCACTTAGGGACACATTTTTTCCAATGATATGCAAATATTGGTTAACTATTCCTGCTCATGGATTGGTTGGTTTCATTGGTTAGGGGCAAAGATGGGCTCTGATTTTAGGACCAAACTGTTTCTTTCACTGGCCTTTTTAAGTTTTTTGACTCTAATTCTAAGGCCAGGACGTATTTCTTTCACTGGCTCTGATTCTAGGGACCAAGTGTGTTCTGTTGGTACTAGTTTCAAAGTCAGGGTATGTTTCTTTGATTCTGGGTTAAGGAATAAAGGGTTTCTGTCACTGGATTTTTTTTTTTAAAAAAAATTCATTTCACTGGCTCTGATTCTAGAGTCTGAGTATGATCCTTTGTACTGGCTCTAGATTCAGGGCGCATTTCTTTAATTCTAGGTTAAGGGATAAAGTGTTTCTTGCACTGACTCAGGTTTCAAATCCAGACTGAATTTCTTTCACTAGCTTTTGATTCAAGACCAAGGTAGACTTCTTTAGATAGCCCCTTTTTGCTACACTTTCTCCATCAGAAATAAGCTCCAAAAAGCCAGTTTATAAGTTCGAGATGAATTTTGGTTTTACTGCCAGGGACACCACAAACTACCCATGCCATTTGACTGTCGTCCACATTTAGAGGGCCTAGTTCAGTTTCATGCAGATTCCCCAGCGGTCAGTCCAGATTAATTTAGCTCCCAATAGCTTGGTTCAGCTGTCTTTGTGGATTTTCCTCATCATGATCTTGACTCCTTTGCTGGTATAATCTCTCCTCCCTCTCTTTGGTTAGACTAGGAGCTTGACCGTGTGCTTAGCTATGGATCTCTGCATCTGCTTCTAATAGTTGCTGCATAAAAAGCTTCTATAATGACAATTAGGGTTGTCATCAGTTTGATCACAGGGGAAGGCCAGTTTAGACACCCTCCCCCCTATTGCTTGGAACCTTAGTTGGGGTTATCTTTGTGGGCTCTTGGGTATTTCCCTAGCACCAGGTTTCTCTCTAACCTCACAATGGCCCCCTCTATGAAGATATCAATTTCATTATTCTCCTTCTCTGGTCCTTCTCCAACTCAGCCATCCTATTTCCTCATGTTCTCTTCCCACTTCTCCTGCCTTCTCCCTTCTATGGTCTCAGTTTACTCAGGAGATCTTCTCTGTTTCTCTCTATTTCCCCTTCCCTTCCCAGGGGGGATGCACGGATATCTTGCTTAAGTTACTTTTTGTTACATAGCTGCTCAATGGTTATGAATTGTAGTCTGGTTATCTTTTGCTTTACATCTAAAATTCACTTATGAGTATGTTCATACCATATTTATCTTTCTGGATCTGTGTTACTTCATTCAGGATAATATTTTCTAGTTTCTTTCATTTACCTGAAAATTTCAGGAGGTCATTATTTTTTTACTGCTTTGTAGTACTCCAATATGTAAAGATATCACATATTTTTAAATCCATTTTTTAGTTGAAGGGCATCTAGGTGGTAATCACATTTAAAAAAACCTCTCAGGTTGAAGAGTATACAATAATCACATATACATACATACATACATACAATATGACCAGATTCCAAGCCCTTGCCACTTTATTTTATACAAATAAATATACAACCCCTAAACTCAGTCTATACTATAAATAAAGAAATGCAAATTTGTAGTGATATATTTTATATTTAATAAAATCAGCCTGGACTATCAGAGAACAGAATCACCCACACACAAGCCATGAGGATCAGAGAGTGATGACCAAAAAATGTGAAAAATGAAACAGCTGTCTGCCTGGACAGTCACACTCTCGTGGCTTGACTGTGGGTGATTCTGTTCTCTGAGAGTCCAGGCTGATTTTATTAAATATAAAATATGTCATCACAAAAATGTGTATAAAAGATTTGATAAAGATAGAGTATCACTTCTGTCATCCATAGTAGTCCTATTTCTAATCTGATTTTACTGCTTTCTACCTGTCATTATACTATGGACATTCACAAAATCTTTATACTACAGACCAAGCTCTGTGTTAGCCACTATGCCTTTCTCATAGTGGCATATTATATATCAAAATCCAGAGGCTTAAGAAACACTTCTTCCATTAAATTGTTTCTGTCAGGTATTTGATCATCTTAGTGATAAAAATAACTAACACACTAAATATAACTTTTTAAGGAAAGATTTGTAGAAAACATCAACTTCAGCACTGCCTTCTCTCTGTGCTGTCTCTTCACCCAGAAGACCTTAAGAAACTCCTTCTTTCTCTGTCTCATATTAATATGTGGCATGTGATGATATTTACATTTTTTTAGGAATATATGAATATCAAACAGATAAAAATGCTATATAAGGGCCCAGAGAGGCAGCTAGGCAGTTAAGAGCACTTGATACTCTTTCAAGAGAGCCAAGTTTAGTTCCTAACATCCACATCATAGGTCATACCTATCTGCAACTCCAGTAACAAGGGATGCAACATGCTTTTCTGGCTTCTATAGGCTCTGGCACACACAGGATGCACATTATCTCATAAAAGTACACAGACACATGCATATAAAAATAAAATATATTAAAAAATTTAAATTTGACCATCTAATTTTCTTCATCCTCATTACTCTTATCTCCTAATACTCATTCTCTCTTCCAGTTGGACAAACTCCATCAGTTCTAAGGTTACAACATTCAGGGGAGGGTGTGATAAAACACTCATGTCATCCCTGCTTGCCTGGGCTAGGACCAATATTTAAATTTCGATCTTTCTAGCATTAATGGGATCTCAGCTCCCTTTTCACCTGCAGGGTAAATGTTTCTCAGCTTGTCACACCCAGTTTCTCCTGCAGATTTAGCTACAGAGCATTTTTTTCTCGAGGTTTTATCACTATGCCATATAGCTCAGCTCTTGTCTAAGATGGCTGCAAACTCTACCAGTTATCTCTCTAGTCCCACCTGGATAAAGGAACCTTTTAAAATAGAGACTCTGTTTATGAAGCTGGAGAGATAGCGAAGGAGTTAATAGCACCGGCTACTCTTAGAAAGGTCCCAAGTTTGATCCCTGGCATCTACATGGAAGTACACAACTATGGGTAACTCCATTCTTAAAGGATCCAACATCCTCTTCTAACCTCTACATGCATACATATGCTACTACATACATGCTCACAGTCATGCATGTGAGTGAAATATCTATTTACACAAAATGCACAAATAAATAAAAAATAAAAATCTCAAAACAACTTATATTTCTCTCATTTCATCTGATCAGCCATAGCCATTATTAAGATAGCATTTCTTTTTGTATCTCAAGATGGTCTTGAATTCACTAGCTGTGGGTGATTTTGCTTCTTTAGGTAAGATTTACTGACATATTTATTTTATGAATATATGAGTTTTGCTTGCATGCATGTCTGGGCAGCATGTGCATGCAGAGCCAATAGAGGCCAAAAGTTAAAAAATAGAATCCACGGAACTTATTTACAGATGATTGAAAGCCACTATCTAGTGCTGGGAACCAAAATCTGTCTTTTGAGAAAAGTGCCTATGGAAAAGTCAGTGCTTCTAACTAATAAGCCATCCCTCTAGTTTTGGACTTAATCTTATTTTCCTACTTCCATCCCCTGAGTGCTGAGATGACAAATGTGCACCACGACACCTGATTTTATGCTGTGCTGTAGTTTAAGTTACAAGACACATAGAGACAGGTGGAGTAAACTTCTATGTGTCTCCTGCAATTTTAAAGACACTGGGGACTGATGTCGGACAAAATCTAGACAAAAGTTTGGGGCTGAGCAGTAGCTGAGATGGTAGAATGCTTGCCTTTCATGTAGGAAGCCCTGTATTTAAACTACAGCTATTGGTCTTTCAAATATACTAACTGCCCTACCTTTAAACTGGTGAACTGACCTATGTGTATATGTATAACAGTGACCTTTGACATCAGAAAAATTACAAGCACAGGGACTACTGGGATAGCAGTAGCTAAAAATTTTCAACATATTAAAAAAATAATTAGTTTTTAAAATTCTCCTATATTTATCATTAAAAAGAAATTTCAAAAATAAAGAATAGTAACAGGCTTAAGAGACACAAATAAGGTAATTTAAACAATAGGCATTTTACAACCTGGTCTTTTTTTACATTCTATTAAAAATAATCTATTATAGTAACTGGTTTAAAAGACTGCAGGAAGCACCAAGCCCCTGGGCACACAGCTGGAAGGATAGAGGACAAGCAAAGACTTCTGCTCTCTGAACCCCAGCCTGGAGACAGGGGCACAGCTTCTGTGTTGGTCATACCCAACACAGACCACAGTTGTTGTCATCACACCATGACGGACTGCATGGGAGCAGCTTACCCCTGGACACATAGCTAGAAGTTGGGGGTCATCCCTTTCCTTGGGCCAAGCAGAGACTTCTGCTCTCTGAACTCCAGCTAGGAAACAGGGTGCATCCTCTGCGAGCCACCTCCTGTGCAGGCCACGGTTGGCTTCATAATACTGTGACTGCACAGGAGCAGCCAAGCCCCTGGACACTCAGCAAAGAGGTCAAGCAGAGACAACTACTCTCTGAACCCCAGCCTGGAGACAAAGCACAGCCTCTGTGGGCCACCTCCTGCTGAAACCTGCCACTGCACAGGACCTGCCAATTCTCTACACACATAGCTGAAGAAGAGCCTTGGGCCAACAAATGACTAAGAGCTGACCAAGAGTGAACTGAGGAAACAATGAGCAAATGCCAGTAAAAAAAATACATGCAACAATCCAAAGATCAACAATACACCACCAGAAGAAGCAAGTGGTTCTATAGCATCAAGACTTAAACATAACAATGAAGAGGAAACAGAAGGAAATGACCTTAAAAACAGATTTATGAAGCTAATAGAAGCCTTTAAAAAGGATATTAAAAAACTCCCTTAAAGAAATAGAAGAAAATACAAACAAAAGATTGGAAGAGATAAACAAATCCCTGAAACAAAATAAAGAAAACTACTAAAACAAACAGGTGGAAGAAACATTCAAGAAATTAAAAATTGAAAGAGAAGCAATAAAGAAGGCACAAATGGAGAAAAGCTGAAAATAGAACAACTGAAGAAAAGAATTGATTCAAGCATAACCACACAGATTCAAGCACAACCAATGGAATCTAAGAGATGAAAGAGAGAATTTGTGAACTGAAATACTCAATAGTGGAAATAGATATATCAGTTAAAGAAAACACTGAAATCAAGAAATATCATAACACAAAATGTCCAGAAAATTTGGGATATCATGAAAAGGCCAAACCTGAGAATAAAGGGATTCAAAGAAGGAGAAGAACACCAGCTCAAAAGCACAGAAAATATATTCAGTATAACCATACAAGAAAACTTCCCTAACCTAAAGAAAGAAATGCCTATAAAGATACAGAAAGCCTACAGGACACCAAATAGATTAGACTCACAAAAAATCTGTTCACCATATAATAATCAAGCCACTAAACCTGCAGAACAAGGAAAAAATACTAAGAGCTCTAAAGAAAAAAGGCCAAATCACCTACAAAGGCAGACCCATCAGAATAACATCTAACTATTCAATGGAAATAATGAAAGCAAGAAGGTCCTAGTCAGACATTATGCAAACACTAAAAGTACATGAATGCCAACCCAGACTACTCTACCCAGCAAAACTATCAATCACCATAGATGGAGTAAACAAGATATTTCAAAACAAAACCAGATTTAAACAATACCTATCCACAAATCTGGCTCTACAAAAATCCCTAGAGGGAAAACTCTAACCTAAGGAAACCAGAAACACCCTTGTAACTACAAAGAATTGATAAGCTCACATAAGAACTCCCCCGAAAAAGGAAATACAAACTACCACCAAAAATATCAGGAAATAACAATAATTGGCCATTAATATCCCTTAATATTAAGACTCAATTAAACTATGAAAAGACACACCCTAACATGATGTATATAAAATCAGAAGCCATCCTACTGTATACAAGAAACACACCTCAAATTCAAAGACAGACACAGAGTCAGAGTAAAGGGTTGGGAAAAGACTTTCCAATCAAATGGCCCTAAGAAACAAGTTGGTGTAGCCATTCTAATATCTAACAAAATAGACTTTAAACTAAAATCAATAAAATGAGACCAGGATGGACACTAGTTATTCATTTCAAGGAAGATTCACCAAGATGAAGTTTCAATTCTGAATATCTATGCCCCCAATGCAAGGGCACATACATATGTAAAAGAAACACTACTAAAGCTTAAACCTCATATCAAACCTGACACACAAATAGTAGGAAACTTCAGTACCCCACTTTCATCCTTGGATAGGTCAACCAGAAAGAAAATCACCAGAGAAATAAAAAAGTCTAACAGAAGCTGTGACCAAAATGGACTTGATATATATACCAAACTTTCCACCCAAACCCAAAGGAATATACAAATTTCTCAGCACCTTATGGAACTTTCTCTAAAATTAACCACATACTAAGTCACAAAGCAAATATCAACACATACAAAAAAATGGAAATAACTTCTTGAACCATATCAGATCATCATGGTCTAATGTTAGAGCTAACAACATCAAAAATCACAGAAAGCCTACCAACTCATGGAAACTAAATATCACTCAATTAAACCACTTCTGGGTCAAGGAAGAAATTAAGAAAGAAATCAAAGACTTTCTAGAATTTAACAAAAATAAATTCACAACATACTCAAACTTATGGGACAAAATGAAAGCAGCCTTAAGAGAAAAATTCATAGCACTGGATGTCTATATGAAAAACTTAGAGAAATATCACACTAGAGAATTAACAGCACAGCTGAAAGCCCTAGAACAATTAGAAGCAATCTCACCTAGAAGGAGAAGACAGCAGGAAATAATCAAACCTAGAGCTGAAATTAATACAATTGAAACAAATAAAATAATACAAAAAAAATCAATGAATAAAAAGTTGGTTCTTTGAGAAAGTCAACAAGATAGATAAATTCTTATCGAAACTAACCAAAAGTCAGAGAGATAGAGTATCTAAATTAACAAAATCAGAAATAAAAAGGAGGATATAGCAACAGATCCCCAGGAAATCCAGAGAATTATCAGGTCATACTTCGAAAATCTATACTCCACAAAAAATTGATTACTTATCAAAATTAAATCAAGATCAGAATAAAGACCTAAACAGACCTATAACCCCAAAAGAAATTGAAGCTGTCATTAAAAGTCTCCCAATTAAAAAAAAGCCCAGGACAAGATGGTTTTAGTGCAAAATTCTAGCAGACATTCAAAGAAGAACTAATACCAATAGTTCTCAAAATGTTCCATGCAGTAGAAACTGAAACTCTTTATGAGGCCACAATAACCCTAATACCCAAGCCACTTAAAGACAAAACAAAGACAGGTAATTATAGATCAATTTTCCTGATGAACATTAATGCAAAAATTCTCAACAACATTCTAGCAAACCAAATCTAATAACACATGAAAAAAAAATTCACCACGATCAAGTAGGCTTCATCTCAGAGATGCAGGGATAGTTTAACATACAAAAATACTACAAATATCATTCATCGTATGAACAAATTGAAAGAAAAAAACCCACCAAATTATGTCATTAGATACAGGAAAAGTCTTTGACAAAATCTACACTTCTTCCTGGTAAAAGTCTTGGAAAGATCAGGAATACAGGAAATATACCTAAATATAATAAAGGTGCTATACAGCAAGCTGGCAGCCAACATCAAACTAAGTGGACAAAAACTCAAAGCAATCCCACTAAAATCAGGAACAAGACAGGGTTGTCCTCTCTCTCCTTACCTATTAGTTTTCAAAGTTTTAGCTAAAGCAATAAATGAACAAAGAGAGATTAAGGGGATACAAATTGGAAAAGAAGTGAAACTATATGAAACTATATTTGCAGATATTATGAATGTATACATAAATGACTTGCAAAAATTCTACCAGGGAACTCCTACAGCTCATAAACACCTTCAGCAATGTAGCAAGGTACAAGATCAACTCAAAAAAATCAATAGCCCTCCTATACACTAAAGACAAAAGAGCTGAGAAAGAAATTAGAGAAACATACCCATTTATAATAGCTGAAAATAGCATTAAATATCTTGTTGTAACTCTAAACAAAAAAGTAACAGACCTCTTTGAAAAAAACTTTAAGTCACTGAAGAAAGAATTTGAAGAGAATATCAGAAAATAGAAAGACCTCCCATGTTCCTGGATAGGTAGCATCAACATAGTAAAAATGGCAATCTTACCAAAAGCAATTTACAGATTTATTGTGATATCCATCAAAATCCCAACACAATTTTTTACAGATCTTAAAAGAATATCAACTTTATATAGAATAATAGGAAACCCAGGGTCACTAAAACAATCCTGCTCAATAAAAGAACTTCAGGAGGCATCACCATCCCTAACTTCAAGCTACACTATAAAGCTCCAGCATGGTACTGGCATTAAAAACAGACTTGTGGATCAATGCAATCAAATTGAAGACCCAGATATTAACCCACACACCTATGAACACCTGATCTTTGGCAAAGAAGCCAAAAGTAGTCAATGGAAAAAAAGATAGTATATTTAACAAATGGTGTTGGCATAACTGGATGGTAGTATGTAGAAGAATGTAAATAAATTAAAACCTATCATCCTGCCCAAAACTCATATCCAAGTGGATCAAAGATCTCAACATAAACCCAGTGATACTAAACTTGATAGAAAGTTGGAAATACCCTCCAATGCATTGGCACAGGTGACCACTTCCTAAATATAACATCAGTAGCACAGACACTAAAAACAACAATCAATGAGTAGGACCACCTGAAAATGAGAAGTTTCTGTAAAGCCAAGGACACTGTGAATAAGACAAAAAGATAGCCTACAGAATGAGAAAAGATCTTCACCAACCCTACAATTGACAGAGGTCTGATTTCTAAAATGTATAGAGAATTCAAGAAACTAGAGCCTAAAAATCTAAATAACCCAATTAGAAAATGGGGTTCAGAACTGAAAAGGGAATTCTCAACAGCAGAATTACAAATGGCTGAAAGGCTCTTGAAAAATTGTTCAACATCTTCAGCCATCAGATAACTCAAAACAACTTTGAGATACCACATTACACCTGTCAGAATGGCTAAGATTAAAAACACAAAAGACAGCCTATGCTGAATAGGATACAGAGCAAGAGGAATACTCCTCCATTGTTGGTGGGAGTGTAAACTTGTTCAGTCACTCTAGAATGCAATATGGTGGTGTCTCAGAAAACTGGGAATTAATCTGCCCAAGAACCCAGCAATACTACTATTAGGCATATACCCAAAGGATTTACATTTGCACTCCAAAGACATTAGCTAAACTACATTCATAGTACATTGTTTGTAATAGCAAGAACCTGGGAACAAGCTAGATGTCCTTCAACTGAAGAATGGATTAACAAATTTTGGAACATCTCCACAATGAGTATTAAGCAGCATTAAAAAAAAATTACATTCTAAAATTTGCAGGCAAATGGACGAATTTGGAGAATATTGTTCTGACCAAGGTATCACAAGCCCAGAAAGTACGGGGTGTATTCACACATTATTGGACTTTAGACAAAAAGCCAAAAAAAAATACACATACATACAAAACAAAAACAAAAACAAATGGCAAAGAACACACAAGCTGCAAAATGTAACCCCTGAAAAGCTTGGGATCAAAAGGAACTTAGAGAGATTTCCCTAGGAAGAGAAAATAGAGATCTTCTTAGCTAATTGAGAGCATAAGAGTTGCAACCAAGAAAAGGTGGAAACAAATCATGAGAGAAAGGGAGAATTGAGTGAGTGAAGCAACAAGAAGGGAGAAAAAAAAGTAATGGAGATTTTAGCAAAAGAAGCCACTGTGGGGTTGGAAAAAGACCAGGTACTGGGGTCACCTACAAGAACTCAAAGAATGTCTGTATAACTTCTTTTGTCAGTGCAGAATTCTACCAGACATTCAAAGAAGAATAACTACCATTACTCCTCAAACTATTTCACACAGTAGAAAGTGAAGGAATATTGCCAAATTCCTTTTATGAGGCCACAATTACCCTAATACCTAAGCCACTCAAAGACACAACAAAGAAGGAGAACTACAGACCAATTTCCCTCATGAATATTGATGCGAAAATTCTCAACAAAATTTTGGCAAGCCGTATGCAACAATTTATAAAAGATATCATCCACCACGACCAAGTAGGCTTCATCCCAGAAATGCAGGGCTGGTTTAACATACGAAAAACTGTAAATGTTATCAATCATATAAAAAAAATTAAGGAATAAAACCACATGATCATATCCTTAGATGTGGAAAAAGCCTTTGAAAAAAATCCAACACTCCTTTATGATTTAAGCCCTGGAGAGATCAGGAATACAGGGAGAATACCTAAATATAATAAAGGTTATTTACAAGAAGCCGACAGCTAGTATCAAACTTAATGGAGAAAAACTCAAAGCAATCCCACTAAAGTCAGGAATTAGACAAGGATGTCCTCTCTCCCCTTATCTATTCAATATAGTTCTCGAAGTTTTAGCTAAAGCAATAAGGGAACGAAAAGAGATTAAGGGGATACAAATTGGAAAAGAAGAAGTGAAATGATCTCTATTTGCAGATGATATGATTGTATACATAAGTGACCCACAAAATTCTTCCAAGGAACTGCTGTAGCTGATAAATACCTTCAGAAATGTAGCAGGATACAAGATTAACTCAAAGAAATCAGTAGCCCTTCTATACACTAAAGATAGAAGGGCTGAAAAATAAATAAGGGAAACATTACCATTCATATTAGCTGCAAATAGTATTAAATACCTTAGAGTAACTATAACCAAAGAAGTAACAGACATATTTGACAAAAATTTTAAATCACTGAAGAAAGAAATTGAAGAGGATATCAGAAAATGGAAAGCTCTCCCATGTTCCTGAATTGGTAGGATCAACATAGTAAAAATGGCAATTCTACCAAAAGCAATCTACAGATTCAATGCACTGCTTGTCAAAATCCCAACACAATATTTCTTGAACCTTGAAAGAACAATACTCAATTTCATTTGGAATAACAGGAAAGCCAGGATTGCCAAAACAATTTTACTTAAAAAAAGAACCTCAGGCGGTATCACCATCCCTGACTTCAAGCTATACTATAGAGCTACAGTAATAAAAAACAGCCTGGTACTGGCATAAAAACAGACTTGTGGATCAATGGAATAGAATTGAGGATCCAGACCTTAACCCAAGAACCTATGAACACCTGATTTTCAACAAAGAGGCCCAAAATATTCAATGGAAAAAAGAGATAGTATATTTAACAAATGGTGTTGGCATAGCTGGATGGTAGTGTGTAGAAAAATGCAAATAGATCCAAGCGTGTCACCCTGCACAAAACTCAAATCCAAGTCGATCAAAGACCTCAACATAAATCCAGCCACTTTGAACTTGATAGAAAAGAAAGTGGGAAATAAACTTCTACAAATTGGCACAGGTGACCACTTCCTAAATATAACACCAGTGGCACAGACACTAAAATCAACAATCAAGAAGTGGGATCTCCTGAAGCTGAGAAGCTTCTGTAAAGCCAAGGACACTGTCAATAGGACAAAACAACAGCCTACAGAATGAAAAATATTTTCACCAACCCTACAATTGATAGAGGACTGATCTCTAAAATATATAATGAACTCAGGAATCTAGAGCTCAAAACCTTGAATAACCCAATCAAAAAATGGGGTTCAGATCAAAAAAGCGAATTCTCAGCATAAAAATTACGAATAGCTGAAAGGCACCTGAAAAAGTGCTCTTCATCTTTAGCCATCAGAGAAATGCAAATCAAAACAAGTTGGAGATACCACCTGGCACCTGTTAGACTAGCTAAGATAAAGGCACAGATGACAGCCTATGCTGGAGAGGATGCGGAGCAAGGGGAACACTCCTCCATTGTTGATGGGAGTGTAAGCTTGTTCAGCCACTTTGGAATGTAGTATGGCAGTTTCTTAGAAAATTGAGAATCAGTCTCCCCAAGGACACAGCAATACCACCTCTGGATGTATACCCTAAAGATGCACAGTCACACTCTGTTTTAGAAAGTTTCCTGGGCCCTTTTGGGCCTGGAGGTTTGTACCCTGTCCGCGGCAGAGGTTTGGAACCTAGTCCATGGCGGCTTTTGTCCCCCAAAGAAATGAGTCACACGCTTATATTACTTCATACTGTTTGGTCCATGTCTTAAGCACATTACTAGCTAGCTCTTTCATCTTAAATCAACCCATTTCTATTAATCTTCCCACTACGTGGCTAGGCCCGTGGCTCACCTGTGTTCTTACATGTCTGTCTTCTTCAGGGGCTGGATGGAGACTGACTAACTCCACCCTTTCCTACCTGCCTGCCCTCTGATTCTCCACCCACTTCTACTGTGCTGTGCATAGGCCAAAACAGTTCCTTTATTTACATCACACAAAGAACATTTCCACCACAACACTCCAAAGGCATTAGCTCAACTATATTCATAGCAGCATTATTTGTAATAGCAAGAACCTGGAAACAACCTAGATGTCCCTCAACTGAAGAGTGGATTAACAAACTGTGGTACATCTACACAATGGAGTGCTACTCAGCAGTAAGAAAAAATGATATCCTAAAATTTTCAGGCAAATGGATGGATTTGGACAATATTCTCCTGAGCAAGGTATCACAGACCCGAAAGATAAGTAGGGGATGTACTCACTCATTAGTGGACTCTAAACAAGCAAACAAACAAACAAGAAAAATGCAAAGCATGCACAAGCTGCCAACCACAACCACTGAACAGCTTGGGATTATTAACACTTTGGACTGACTGCTTGGATCCCACTCTCCCTAGAGGAGCACCTGACTCAGTCTTGAGGTTGGGGGGAGAAAACTGGATTTGCCAGGAGTGGAGGCTGAACTAAGCAATACTGGGACGGTGGGACCTTGGGACTGCCTGCCACCTGCCCGGGGGTGGGGGAATGGGGATTTGTGGAGAACAGAGAATGACCTAATGTGGTGGGAGGGGGAAGAGACCTTGAATAAGGATATACAAGGACAGAAAGTGTGACTTCTTTGTTCATAATAATAAAATAAAATAAATATAGGAACAGCCTGGTTCCACAGTGAAAAAAAAGAATAAGAACTCACAGAATGTCCCTGTCTAGGTCTCCAACCAGTAGTGAAGTTGTTGCCTAGACAAGACTTCCTTTATAATCAAATAAATAAACATCCCAAGTGTCATCATTGAACTTGCATACAACAATGAATAGAGGTAGAAGCAGAAATACATAGCTGAGTACTTGGCTGAGATCCTGGTCCAGCTGAGAGCAGAGGAGAAGAGTCTATATGAGCAAGGGGATAGGGCTTATGAGGAAAATTCCCACAGTGATGATTGGCTGGAGCTCTGGGAAGCTCACTGAATTAAGAACAGCCCCTGGGGAACCTTCAAGAAAAGAAACTAGGCCCTCCAAGGAAAGGCAGGTGTCCGCTGACATGGGCAGTATGTGGAGCCTTGAGGAGAGGGATCAGACTGTGTTTCTATGCATGGATCCCATTCTCCCCAAAGAAACACCTAACACAGTCATGACATTAGGATGAGGAAATCAGGTCTGCTTGGAATAGATACTGAACTGATCCACCTTGGGACTTCTTGCTCTTTTGCAGGAATGGATGCAGGATGGGGAGGAGGGAGGCTGAAGGTAGACAGGGAGGAATTGGGAGGGGAAGAGAGGGAGAGAAAAAGGATACATGGGAAAAGGACTTTATTTTATAAAAGTAAATAAAGAAAAACAAAAACATGAGAAAAAGAGTGCACATTTTTAAAAATATTTTTATAAGAACCAGATAAAGAAAAATTTGCCTTCATAATGCCTACTTGCAATTATACTTAACCTGTTAAAAGTATCAGTGGAAAGTACTTCCACAAAGAGTATTAGACAGCCTCATATTTTGTCAATGTTTTGCATAACCATTATTAGAAATAATTACTAAACACTTTTCTCAATATAAAATTTATCATATGAATAACTTACTGCTTAAGTTGCAAGTACTTTAGAAGATTATTCGATGAAATAAAGAGAATATTTCCTCCCTGAGACTATAAATTGCTCCTGAAAGAAATACAAGGAAGAGATTTTATCAATTATCTAGGATATAAAAATGTTTGCAGAAAATTTGATGACATAAATTACAAATCAGGGAAGATCAATTCAAACTACTAATGATTTTCAAAAATTAATGGAAACTATTAACTTGTTATGGCACACAGTTGAAATAACTGCAAGAGCTAAAAAATATATTTCAAAACTTACAAGATGATAAAAACTTTAATACTCCAAAAAATTATCAGCTGAGGCTGAGAAAGAATTGACTCTGGTTAAAAAAAAAATTAGAGGATGCACATGTGGGTCACTTACATCTAAAGCTTTATTGTATTTTAGTTATTTTGCCTTGTACACACTCTTCCACAGTAATTCTTATGTAGATACAAGATAACGTCTAATAATGGATATCTTTATCAAAAATAAAAATAAAAATTACAGGCCTATGTAGAGACTATTTCTGTTCCCAAGAGAACATGAGGAAATGGGATAATTGAGTTAGAGGAGGGACAGAGAAGAACCACAAGAGAGATATCTTAATAGAGGGAACCAATTTTTGGTTACGATAAAACCTGAAGCTATGGAAATACTCGAGAGCCCACAAAGATAATTTCAGCTAAGACTCTGATTAATAGTGGCAAGTGTGCCTGAACTGGACTTCCCTGTAATCAAATTGATGGCCACTCTAATTGTCATCACAGAACCTTCATTTAGGAACTGAGAGAAGCAGATACAGAGATCCACAGCTAAACACTGGGTACACCTCCAAGTCCAGTCAAAGAGAGGAAAGAGCAATTATATAAACAAAGAGGTCAAGACCATTATGTGAAAACCCCTAGAGACAGCTGACCCAAGTTGATAGGAGCTCACTGACTCTGCAATGACAGCTGGGGAACCTGCATGGGATGAAACTAGGCCCTCTGAATGTGGATGACGGGCTGTGTGTGGTGGATAGTTTGTAGGGCTTCTAGCAATGGAACCAGAATTTATCTCTAATGCATAAACTGGCTGTTTGAAGCTCATTATTATGGAGGGACACCTTGCTCACCCTTAATACTTGGGGAAGGGGCTTGGTTCTGTCTTAACTGAATAAGCCAGACCATTTATTATCTTTAAATGTTTAAATGGTAATGATAAAGAAACAACAGCTCCAAGGAGACATTGAGTAGTAGAAAAATGATGAATTAAATTGGCCTGTATATTTTAAAGATGTGTTTAGCTCAGAATTAAAACTGGTGTGTGTATTACATTGGAAAAACAGTTTTTCTTTTGTTTCCTCTGGAGAAAAATTGGATACCATCAAAACTGATAGTTAATTCAAACAAGAGAGGAGGTAGTTCATTATGTAACTTGATCATTCAGTTCAAACTAACTTATAATGACTAACAAATGCTTGATCAAACACACACACACACACACACACACACACACACACACACACACACACACAAAATTTTTTTGAATGATAACTTACCAAGGAAACACTTGCCTTGCTGACATAAAGTAAAAAGTAGATTTTCTTTAATGATGTGTCTTAATGCCATATTAGTACATTAGTCTGTAGATTGCCTCATGATGCAAAATAATTTGGACATCAGCTTGGAAATTTTCTTCTCAAATAAAAGGAACATTTTTGTTGTTTTGTATTAAAGAAGCAGGTAAGAGATTTTTATTGTTTTAAGTAAATTCAGAGGGCTACTAAAATTCAAGCTTGCTTTATAAATCTCTAAGAGTAGGTATGATTTGAAGCTAAGTAGTTTAGGAACAAAGAAGTGGCCTATGTAGCACATGCCTTTAATTCCAATAGAGACAAGTGAGTCTTTATAAGTAAGTTATTTTCTAAATTCTAGAGTTACAAGGTGGTGTTAGTGCATACCTTTAATCCTACTACCCAGGGACCAAACTCAAATACAGCTTCTAATTTATGTGCTTGCACACTAGAGAAATGACATACCATATTTACAGATTAAAAAGAAAATGCTTGACAGTTCTATTACAGATGCAGATAATTTTCAATAGGTACAGTGTAGTGCCCATGTTTACCTGCTACCTGGAGCATTACCCAAGGCTCAGCAAGGGCAGTGAGAGTCACCAAGTTTAGGCAGCATCAGTTTTCCACCAGACTGAGGAGTTCAAAGGCTAGAAGAGTCTAGATGTCAGTGTTCAGCTGAGGATCAACGCAGCACCAGTACCAGTGGCCTTCCTAGCCACATTTGAAGCAGGTTTCTGGCAAAGTTGACTTGGGCTGAGCTCTAGAAGAATGGATCCTTCTGGATTTTCTTGTCTCCTTTGTGAGAGTACTGATGGCCTCAGGGTAGCTACCAAGGCATGATTTTGAAGGCTGGCCTTCTGGTGCAGATGAGCCTGTTGGGAAGAATTAACTGCCTCCTTTTAGGCATTAAAAACCTTAAAAGACTTCTTCATCAATTTCTGCATGAGAGTTTAAGGACCTCCTCAGGCATTTTTAATTTCTTTCTAATATCTGGCACTGACTGTAGAATAAAATGGGTAGCTATGACCAAGACTTCCACTGGGGTAGTGCTGAATCATGACCAATATTGAATCATGGTATCTTGTAATTGAAGAGTCTTGGGTAAGACAAGAAATTTCTAATGTCATAGAGAGAAATCAAGGTCTCAAATGTTTTATGAGGTAAAACAGGCCATATAAGAATGAATTATACAGAGGACACTCCTATAACTAATATTTTGTTTTGTCTATTTATTTTTAGAAATGACCCAAACAAAAGGCTTTTACCTTCTAGATTGTGCAAGAGATGAGTCAAGGGCAGACACTGGACCAATAAGTAGAATCAAAAGGCACAAATAAGGTAACTCTTTACTATTTGTAAATACTCATTGAGAGCTTTGAGACGCCCCCCAATCACAGGTACCCAAGTCAAATATAGCCCAATCATTCCCAGTCATTGTAGACAAAACTCGCTAGAACAATTAGAAGATTCAGTGCCTAACATAAGAAACCATACTTCACTGAATGATAAAATGGCTTTATAGAAGAAATCCAAATTTTCAAGAAAACTGTAAGCCAATATTCTGGCAGATTTCCATAAATAAACAATAGCCAAAATTAAAATTACAAATAGGTAACATTACAATTCAAGGCTTGTGTTCAATTTCTAGGAATTGGAACCATATCTTAGGTAAAACAGTGTAATATGACTTGAATGAATAGGAGCAGAAGGACTAAGGCTGAAGACATAGGTGTCGAATATAGTAATGAACTTATGGGGTGGTGATCTTTTACAACAATGGATTAAAATTCCCAGATTAAAATTCCTCCAATCTCAGATATGACCACAGCCCAATTCATATTTCTGAGAAAAATATTAGAAGGTATTATGAAAAACAGTCAACAACCATTCAGGTTTTGCAAAAATAAAGCACAACAGTTGCTAATCCTTCAAAGGCAATCATAGGGCTACCTTTAAAGTGGTTAACAGATAAATCTATAAGCATTCAGCAATGACCTTTAACAAAACAGAAAATTCAGGCTGTATAACCACTGATACAGAAACAGTAAAATCCTCACCATATTAAAGAATCAACCAGCCCTTCAAATTCTCCTGTATTTGTTATTAAAAAAAATCTGGAAAAATGGAGAGTAGTAACAAATTTAAGAGTGGTAAAGAAGTGATTCAGCTAATGGGGTCTCTACAATCTGGAATTTATTTGCCTACCTAAAGAATGGACTATTATAGTTATTGACATAAAAGACTGTTTCTTTATTATACCTCTACAAGAACAAGATAAGGAAAAATTTGCCTTTACAGTGCTATAATTCTCAGCCTATAAAGAGATATCAGTGGAGAGTTCTCTCACAAGGAATGTTCAATAGACCTACTCTGTGTCAATATTTTGTACAACAGCCATTAGAAGTGATACATAAGCAATTATTACAACCTATAATTTACATAAACAATATCATATTTATTGACTTAAATATGGATACATTAAAGGAAATGTTTGAAAAAGTGAAAACAAATTGCCTACTTGGGGGTTACAAATTGCTTGTGAAAAAATACAAAGAGATTTTATTAATTATTTAGTATATAAATTAGGTCTCCAAAAAATTAGATCCCAAAAGGGGAAAATCAAAAGAGATGAATCCTGAACTCTTAATGATTTTCAAAAACTGTTAAAAGACATTTATAATATACAGTGTATTATTGAGATAAAATTTATGAACTAGATAATTTGTTCAAAACCTTAGATAAAGATATTGACTTAAATAGTCCAAGAGAATTGTCAGCTGAAGCTGAGAGGAATTGTCTTTGATAGAAAAGAAATTACAGAATGTACATGTGAATTATGTGAATTGAAATCTTAATTGCATTCTGGTTCTTTCACTCCCTAGGCATTCTCCTACAGGAATGTTCTATTATTCTTCTACAGAGCTATTCTTCTAAGAATTTTTGGCATGTAGTAGCCACATGGTAAATGTGCTAGTCCAATAAGCCAACATGGTGCTTGCAGAACATTCCACTATGGAAGGCACACTCCTGGACATGGCTATGTAAATATGTGCCCACCTGTTCTCTTATACGGAGAAGCCACATGGAAGTTCATGCCTTTTTTCTCTTCTACTTCTCTTCCCTTGTACCTGCTTGGAAACTTCCCAAATAAACTCTAGTGTTGCTGCTGGTAGTGTATGTGTTCTCACATGTGAAACTAACAGTACTATCACAGAGAAGTATGATATTTTGCATTAAGCATTAATTGCTCTGAGAAGAAGTTTCCCCCAGGATGACAGAAATTGACTAGACAAAATTTAATATAGGGGCCTGTGAGAGGCCCTCCAAAGTATTTTTCTGATAGCAAAGGGTTACCTTGCTTGTTCCTTGAGATCTACATTCATTGATCCAATGTCTGCCTTTGCCACTTCTTCTGCATACTTCAGATAGTGAGTTATTTTGTTTGAAATAATCTTAGAAAAAGTATTATTTCTAAAAATGTCCTGTTTACAGACCTTTTTTGGTGATCTTGTTTAACACAATTGAAACACCAACATTTTAATTATCTTCAAACCTCTAAAAAAGATCCATTCATTTGAGGGTAATAATTTTGCCTTTAATGGCCTAGTTACTCGTTTGCATGTGCATTTGCATTTTAAAAAGCAAAACAGTCAATTATTATTTGTTTATCTTCTGAATTTGGTATCATTCTACTTGCTGCAGAAGACAACCTTTGTGAAAAAAATCAGTGATGATTTTTTGGGGGGGTCCCTGTTTAACTTTCGTAAATGACACAGTTTTCTTTCCTACTTCTTCAATTCTGTCCCAAACATTCAAAGCTTCTGTACAACATAAAATCAGTGTGTGGTCATCATACAGAAATCACCTTTGTTCATCACCTTTCCAATAAGTTGGTCTTGGGTGATTTTTCATATCTCTAGCTTAACTTCATTGTTCAATGATCTTAGACTCATCTTTGTACCTGGTCCTCTATTATAATTGAAGAAAAAGTAACCAAAACTCTCAGTCTTAAGAGATAATTCTATTACAAGTGGACCATGAGTTTAACATCTACTCCACAAAAGATAAATGCCTACCGTATGAGACTATCACTTCCTTGAATCTCCTCAAATCTAACATTTTCACAGAAGTCCATTCTACTCTGTGAATATGGATATCTGCCATTTGGCAGTTTATATAAGGTAACTGGATTAAGATTGGCTGTTTGATTGTATATGTATATGTGCATGTATATGTGTGTATTAACTTGTTTTGTGTGTCAGCTTGACACAAGCTAGAGTTATCAGAGAAGAAAGGCTTCACTTGGAGAAATGCCTCCATGAAATTCAGCTTTAAGGCATTTTCCCAGTCCATTGTAGGTGGTGCCATCCCTGGGCTAATGGCCCTAGGTTCTAGTAAGAAATCAAGATGAGAAAGCCAAGGGAAGTAAACCAGTAAGTAGCTCTCCTCCACAGTCTATGCATCAGCTCCTGACTTGGATTCCTGCTCTATTTGAGTTTTTGTCCTGATTTCCTTTAGTGATGAAGAGCAATTTTGAAGTATAAGCCAAATAAAGCCTTTTCTCCTTCCCCCAAAAGATTGGCTGTTTAAAAACCTTAGGTTGGGGGACCTGTGCTCTCTGTGGCGTCCCAGCGCACTCTGGAGCAGGGGCAGCTGAACTCTGCACCTGGCCACACCCGCAGCTCCTGCTGCTCAGGGAATCTACTAGGAGCCCTACTGCGACCCTGAACTGAGTGAACTGAGCAAACTAACTGCAGGGGTCTCTGAGGGGCAGATTCAAACCCTGACCAGAGGTGAGGAGGG